>JARACY010002006.1:0-48355 GCA_029255725.1 Scrobipalpa atriplicella
ATACTGATGTATTTTTTCCAGTGGATTGACCTGCGAGGAAACCAGCTATCTATCCTGGACCACACTGATCTAGAAAAGTTAATCAGCAACGCTAAGAGGAATATTTTACTCAGTAACAACCCCTTTATTTGTGATTGTGACTTCATCGATGCGTTTAATGAATTTCAAGAACAGGTAGGCTTTATTTTTTTTATATTTAAGGAGAATCAAACTGAAAGGGATTTCTCAGTCCAGAGACCGAACAACTTTAAAAAAAAATGCCTCTGAAAAAAATGAAATATCAATATCGTACCTTTAATTGGAAAGTTTTATTTAAAAAAATGTTCATTCTCGTCGACTGAGCTTTTTTCAGTTTTCAGTCATGTTCTTTCCTTAAAATCCTCTATTATTTCGCAAAATGCTTATGTCAAATTTCATGCATTCATTCATCTTTGACTCGTATAAAATAGAATACATACATACATATAATCACGCCTTTATCCCTAATGGGGTAGGCATAGCGTAAACGACCTACACAAAGGTCGTTCCGCCACGTCTGACAAGTTTTGAAGGTTATTCCAGATGGATTTGTATATTGCTATATACCTAGTACCCATCGTCTAAATTAGATTAATGAAACCCTCATATCCCTTACCTGATTTTTACAGCATGCCCGGGAGGAGATGCAGCTGACACGTTCTATATTTTTCTATCACTCCCAGCCCAGCATGGAAGAAAATAGAATAGATACAGTTATTTGACACTTGTCAATCATATTAAAATTCTTGTACGTAACAGCTATATTATGTGGTATAAGAAGTTTGATAAAATTGTTAATGTATTCCCACAAATGGTATAGTTAAGTACTTATAAACCTTTGCTTTTTGATCCCAAAGTCATAGGCCCGTATTTATAATCAGCTCTCAAGAGTGACAGCTAGATTGAGTTCGTATCAGAAATGTCATTTCAGTACAAAACGACCTGTCAAATCCATACTTAATATTGCTCTCAATCTTGAGATCGCTTTATAAATACGAGCCATACTTACTCAAGTTCTACGGATTTGTTTTACTCTACATCTAACCTAGGAAAATTTCTATTTGCAGGTTAAAGATTTCCAGAATATAACCTGCTTGAACAGTGACAAGAAACTACAAGAAATATCTACAGAAAAAATATGTCGCGCAATATCTTATAGTTCAGTTTTTATAATTACTGCTGGGGTAGTTTTTGTCATCAAGATCACACTTCTCGCCTTTTGGTATAGAAATTATATGAAAAGGTTCTGTTATAAGCATGGGTGTTGCAAATGCTGTTGTGATGAGGAGGAAAGTGATCATGTGGTTTGGAAGAGTGTTGAGCCCGCTAAAGCTTACAGCCAGCAAGATCTGGTTGAAAGCGATACTCAAAAGTAATCAGTATTTTGTTGATAGGTATAGTTGTTTCATCTCACGACGCCGTAGCGCGCGCTGATTTGAACTATATTCTAATGCATTACGGGCGATGGTTGCATGTCTTGAAATCAACCGTCTTATTTGCCGTGGGGTTACGCGCTACTTTTTCACCCCCTGTATAATCTGTGGTGAAAAATAAATAACAGGTCCGCCATTGTACAGTTCGGGGTCGTCAAAAATGCACATCGGCATTAAAAAGAGTTTTTCTATTATTAGAAATGATGGGTTTGCTAATGACTCCAGTCTGGGTCAGAAGCGATGCTAGATGTATAACAAGTGCGATTAAGATCCCTTCAAAGCCGGACTCAGCCTATATGTGCAAAATTAACGGCCCTTTCTGTTGATATATCTGGGATAGTTTTCTGTGCCACAAAGAACGGGGCAAATAAGCGTATTGATTAGAGGCACACGGATATAGAATGTACTGAACTGCCCCGTAGGAGATAAATACTTTTCTACCTTTATACAGGGTGTTAATTTATTAGCGTGCCATAGCTTAGGGGGTGTTTCAGTAACGTTAAAGGAGCACATAAAAAATCCAACTCAAAAAACCAAAATTCTGTATTTATTATGATTCCAAAAGCTGCGTCTGGCTCTCGTGCTATAACCGAGTCCGTGCGAGTCGCTATCTAGATTTGCACAAATCCAACTCATTTGAATAAAACAAAAAAAGACAACTTAAATCCGTGGAATCTAATATAGTATAATATAATAGCATATTTTGTCTATGAAAATAGGAATAATATAACAGGAATAAATATAATATAATAAGAATAAATATAAGAATTTAATATAGCATAATTTTCTATTTATAATGTGAATTGGTAATTAACCTTTTTAATTGTCCATTACCTATCTTAGAATATAGCATAATATAATATAGCAAAAAGCCATATTTGTTTGGCTACATTTAAACAGCTAAAATAAGAACGATTTATTTTTGGACGTCATGGGTGTTCAAACGGCGACATAATTTTGGTCAGGGAACGTGTTACTCGTAAGAATGTAGCAAAGTATGGAGCTAAACTAAAAAAAAAAACCTTTGGAAATGTATTTGAGAATTTATTGCCTATTAATTTTATTGACATTCCTCAATAAATATAATGAGCAATGACAGTAATTTGAAGCAGGTAGGTACCGGTAATTACCTTCGATATAAATTAGACCAATATATCATTTCGCTTTGTATTGTAAATTATTCAATAGATAATAAATTGAAAATACAATTGACATGACGTTTCAATATTTGCTACTGTTTGTATTTGGGTGTGCTGTGAAAAGTTCAGGTAATTATTTAATTAACATCGTTTTTTAAGCAAAAAGTAAAAATGTTAAGATTTAAAAGAGGCGGTTTAAAAACGCTGACCTGATTGACACATGATGAATTCATGATGATGATGATGATTTCATTCGTGTTTCTTCTGAATTGCAGAGGTGAACAATTTGGGAATTATTCACGGGACCCCAATAAATATCACTGATGTTCCGTATATGGCATTGTATAGACCCCAAAAGAAAATGTGGGGATGTGGAGCATCGATTGTCCATAAGCAGTTTCTGGTGACAGCGGCGCACTGCTGTCAAGTTTTGAAGATTCACGAGTAAGATATAGTTTGACAGGATTTTAAATACTGGCGTTAGTGCCGCTATTAGTTTCTTTTACAGATCGACCTCAAAAACTGTTCAACTTAGTTCCTTTTAGAGATCGACCTAAAAATCTGTGCAACTGACAAATTTTAGTTTCTAAAATTGCCGCCTGAACAGTTATGGCGGTAGCACTGTACGCCACGTTAATTTATTATGGATATTCTGTTTTTTTTTTTACGAATCAATGAAGAGTTTAATTTGGATCTTGTATTTATTATGGTTATTATTTTTAGATTTTTTGGATTATCTATTGTTACCGTTGGTACTGATAATATAGAAAAAGGCGATAACCATAAAGTCGAAAATGTATATATGCATCCAAAATATGATTGGATGATGGCTGATTATGATATTTGTGTAATTAAACTCAAAAGGCAGTTAGAATGGAGCGACAAAGTAAAACCCATTGAAATGGCGGACATGCATGATTTTGATGATATTAAAAATGGCGATATGTTACTTACCATGGGATTCGGAAAGACGGAAACAGGCGTAAGGAGAATTCTCTTTATGTTTTTTACCGTTCCAGCTGATTATTATTTTAGTGAAATTGTATGATTATTACAATACAATACAATACAAATATTCTTTATTGCACAAGAAAACACATAACAATAACACAAAGCAAAGAAAAGTTGTACAATCGGCGGCCTTATTGCTAAGGTAGCAATATCTTCCAGGCAACCAGGCAGTAAGGAAAAGCTATAACAAAGAGTTAGAGACTATTATAAAAGATTGTGAGAGATTATTATAAAAGCAGTTTAAATTATTTTTCTATTGTCTACATTAATTTATTTAGGTGGTAGGCTCCGCAAGGGGCCGACTGGCTTGCGACCACCCTCTCATTGGAGTCCGGCGCCAAACAGCTTGCTGTGTTCCGTCAGTGCGTAAGACTACCAGTGCCTTAACAGGCGTCTTCTGGGTTAGCTCGCTCCATCGTCGACTCTGTCACGGTCATCGCTGACCTTTGTGACTAGAGTCAAGAGCTAACCCATTAAAAAAAAAGAATTTGTTTTTTTAATATCCTTGTTTTTCTAATCATTGCTCATTGATAATACTTTTTTTGGGTTTATACCGAATAGTGACCTCTTCTAGCCAGCTATCCCATAAAAAAATAATGTGTCTCCATCTTCAATATTAACATGTCGAGTGTTCTCAAAGATTTTCTGTTCTTCATAATCTTCATTTTAGACAACAAAATACTTTAAATAATTATTATGTTCTTATTTTTAAGAACTTTTCAAAAGAACTCCTCAGCATACAAGTTCCTTATACCGATCGAAAAACTTGCCAAAAAGAAATTGGTAAAGATGAGATAACGCCCCGAATGCTTTGCGCCGGTGGGAAAGGACAAGACCCCTGTTTTGTAAGTTCTTAGGCCCGTATTTATAATCAGCTCTCAAGATTGAATTCGTATCAGAAATGTCATTTCAGTACAGATCGGGCTGTCAAAATATTGCTCTCAATCTTGAGATCGCTTTATAAATACGAGCCTTAGAGAAGCAACACACCTGCGTAACCTTCAGTCGAATACGACATACCAATTCGAACAGTCGTTTTTACGCGGATTCTTGTTTGGCGCGTTGAATGACGTCAAAATATGGCGCTTCAAAAACGCTAGTGCTTTCAATAGAAGAAATACAGCTTAATACTTTCTAAAATAAAATATTTCAACTTTCTTGCTTAATGTTAAATTATATACCTATATTTTTCCCAGGGTGACAGTGGTGGTCCAGTAGTCTACAACGGTAAACTAGCTGGGGCTGTGTCATGGGGCGCGCAGAAGAAATGTTCTGTACTTGGAAAACCTGGGGTGTACGCCTTCCTGCCTTCCATGCGCGATTTCGTTGACAACATCATCCAATCTAACCAAAATTACGTCAAATAAATAAAACTTATTATTATCAATAAACATGATTATTTATAGCTAAAGGTAAATGTAAAGGTTAGACCGCACTGTCGCGTAGCTGCAGCGGAGCGGAGAGTATTTCTAATTTCTAAGAATATAATAACTGAGCTTGCAAAGAAACCGAACATGAATTTGGATAAACCATCAAAACATATATATCATGTATATCAAACATAATATCATATATATATAAAACATATATATCAAAACATATATTTTCAACTTTAATGCATAAAAGATATGCATTAAAGTTGAAAATTTCCTCAAGGCATCCATTTACTGGTGGGTTGACCCTAGTATCTACAGAATCTGACATCATTCTACGGAAGTCTATCATTGCATAAAGGTAGGTATATAAAGCTGGTAGAATCACAATGGATATAGAATAGACTGTACTGAACTGCCCTGTAGCTGCAGTCTAGGAGATTAAACACTTTCTATCTTTATGAATCGGCCCGTATTTATAATCAGCTCTCAAGAGTGACAGCGAGTTTGAGTTTGAATCAGAAATGTCATTCCAGTACATTTCAGTACAAAGCGGCCTGTCAAATCCACACTAAATATCGCTCTCAAACTTGAGATCGCTTCATAAATGCGAGCCTAAATGATAGACTTCCGTAGAATAACGTCTGATTCTATAAGTCTAGTAGCCAAACTCAATTTGCCAAATGGAGTTTTCCTAACGACTATCAAATTGATCCCTATCAGGGATCACAGGCTTAACCTATTTAAGGGACTTTGTGCCCTTTCACATCAAGTTTAAAGTTTTATCCATGTTCCCTTCGAAAATCTGCATTCGCGGTCGGATGAGCATGCCATGACATGAGCTCCTGATTTAGGTCGTAGGTTTGGTTCCCACTGGGACATGAAGTTGATATGAGATTTTTAAGTTTATCTATTTATGGCTGTGCTAAGTATTTTGGTAGTTTAGAAACCCTGAGTCTTGGGTTCATCGGGGCGAGTCAAATACCCACACAAAAAAAGAAGATTACTTCACTTCCAGTCTGGAGTTTCCCTGTCCAATTGAACAAGCCTGGCTGAATACTGCCACGTCATTAATGCAGCCCCAATATCGGGATAGTGAAGGATGGACCTTTGATTCAAAGGTGGAATGAAATCAAATAACCATGGATAATTTCAATGTCAATGGTCATTCGAAAAAAAAACTCAAAAGTACACCATACACCTTAATAAAAAATTTGCTTTCCGCCCGCGGTTTCACCCGCTTTGGATGAGGTTTTCCCGTGGTAAGAAACAAACTTACTTCCATGCTAAGAGATATGTGGGTTTCAGTATTGTAATTTAGGCGATAGGCTGACAACCTGTCACTATAGCAATATACAATACAGATCCACCTGGAATAACCCTCAAAATTTGTCAGACGTGGCGAAACGAACTTTGTGTAGGTAGTTTACGCCCTGCCTACCCTTTTAGGGATAAAGGCGTGATTATATGTATGTATGTAGAATGAATTTCAGTGGATTCTATTTCCGTTAATCAAATCAAAACAATCTTAAGTTTGTTTCTTATAGAGAAATATGTCTAAAAGCAGGTTTTTGTTTATTGATCTCAACAAAAACACACTGTTATAGAAGTCTAAACATATTTGCGATGGGAAATGCCAGGTCCGAACTTGGACTGAATCTGAGCTAGATGGTTATTGGGAAGGCGATAGAATTTTTCATTTTCCATATTTTTTTCGGAGTGGTGGCCAAGAGGAGGGGAAGCTCGAAAAAAAATTTGCCTTGTCCATACAAAACTGCAGATGTTTTCCGGGATTTTATTTCGAGATAAAAATTTTGTGCTTTGGGAAAGTTGTTAGGTATCATCAGTAGAACATGTGGTTTAAAGGAACGCATTACTTTTTTTTACACCCTGTATTATAGAATCACACCCTCGAGATGCGTCTCTGTAAAAATTTCCGTAGCTCCCTCACTGAATTTATCATTGAGTGCTATAACATGTTTCCATCATATTAGGAATCCATCTAAAATATTTCCAATAAGAGGCAGGTACTTATACTTATGAAAAGTTTTTCTCAGAAAAAAAAATGAATTAAAGATAAAACATGGTACGGTAATTATTTGTCAAAAGTAAATGAAAATGAAAAGAATTTTTGCAGAATATTTTTTCTTGGACCTATTTCATAACTTTATTACGAAATTATCATAAAATCTATTAAAATATTTGTGAAGGAATATAAAAAGCCTTATTAAAATCACACCGCAAAAGCTCGTATCAAAATTAGATAATGTCAAAAAATATAAAAATATCATTGAGACCATTATTTATCTTTGATGTTTTGGGGTTGTATTGTATAATAGCGTTCTGTTGGTAGATAATTAATTATTTACTCGTACTTAATTAACACGACATCATGTTGTTGTCTCTAGTTTGGTTAGGACATTGCAGGTTAATCACCTGATTGTCCGAAAATTAAGCTGATGATCTATGCTGTCGGATGGGCATGTAAATTGTCGGTCCTGCGCCTGATTTCTTTCTGGTCGTGTTAGTCAGTCTGTCCAATTAGAATTTATAATATGAAAAAAAGAAAATAATAAATTCGTCTCGGGCCTGACTTGAAATTTTTTATGAGATTGAAGGAATAGAAAAGGAACTGGTGTGTTGCGCAAACACTAAGCTAGTCCCGCGCAGATGTTTGACCACTGGGAGATTGGCTGTCGTCACTGAGAGAACTAATTAACTGATAATAATGATAAACCTACAAAACATTATTCTTGAGATCAGAAAATCTTTTCCTACCAGCTTTTTGAGGCATTTTTCTGTTTGAAAGACTCTCTACAAGACAATACCGACGACAATGGCAAGTCAGCATTGTCCTGTCTCGAGTTCTGAGATAAACAATGAAACAACCTATACTACGGATTGCATGGATTTAGAATGAATTCCAGTACTTAACTTTGTGTTAAAGGTTCCACCAAACCAGTGGCGCAAAATTTTCCTGATTTTTGTGAACTGACCCACCGGAAAGCGATGACGAGACGACATGCTTGAAGATGCATCTTGTTGTACTACAAAGTAACTACGCCGGGAGGAATTTACTTAATTTTGTATTGCATTTGTAATAATGGTAGCTTCATTCATGGTTATCATAATTATCACGCTCTTGAAAACTACGCGCCACGTCGCGCCACTTTGTGGTACAGCAAGAATCAAGATGCATCTTCAAGCAGCGTCGCGCCGCGTCACGTCTTGTCGCTACACAACTAATTTGGGAGCACTTTGGAGATAGTTTTAGTAATAAAAGATACCTTGTGAATCATTAAGGGGATTCCTACCGGCAAATGGTTGTTTTTAAAAGGATATTTCGCCTAAACGAATCAATGGAAAATTCTAAAAAAAGATACATTTGAAAATATTCTAGTTCATAAAATACGTATGCTAAAAAAAATCTGAAAGTATAGCTGTTTTTATCATTCCTTCGGTTCCTTTTTTGCGTTTTGCGCACATTTTTGACGCTGCCAGGGACGTAACCGCCACGCGTAGCGCGCGCTGATTTGAACTATATTTTAAGGCATTACGGGCGATAGTTGCATATCTTGAAATCCACCTTCTTAACTACCGTGGGGTTACGGCATTGTTTCCACAAGTTTATAAATATTTCAGAGATATCCAAAAACATTTTAATATTGTTCTTTAAGGGGATCCCTGGTGCCGCCAGCGCCCTAATCAGTTAAAAAAATCATTACTCACTGAAAACGAATTGAATCGAAAATCCGGTAAACCAGATTAAAGAACGGGTACTGAAGATTGTTTTAAGGAGGGAAGTACTCTAAATCGGGCTAAACACTGTCCGGCATTTGACTTTGTTAGTATAGTTAATAGTTGAATTTTCAATAAATCTATATATGGTTAGCTTCTCTAAAATATGGAGAACAACTAGATTCATAGATATAATCTAAAAATACTATGATTACACCAGGAAATCATCAGAAATATCATGAAAATCTGGCGTCTCAATGCCGAATTTGAACAACTGTGACATTTCTATGAGCTTAGAAACAGCAAATGTTATATCGAAATCACCGTATAATTATGAAGAACATCATAATCAACTCTGTTTTTCAATACTTTTTGTATACATTGAGATATATGCAAAAATATATGAAATCGGCTTGAAACAGCCCCATGCTAGAAAAGGACAGAGCGCGCATTCTGTCATTGGTTTGAAAGGGACAGTTGCCGCGAGCACATAGACCCTTAAGCACTATAAATTCATAATTCAGTGTTTACAGCAGTTACAGATACCAAAAGTGCTAAAAGTGGCCGTTTTTTGCAAATTTTTCTTCTGTTACTACCAGGAACTATGAATTGCAACTTTATGATGTTCTAAATTACCTTCTTTGCTTTTATTTCAATCTGGTTTACCGGATTTTCGATTAATTGCTTTTTCAGTGAGTAATGATTTTTTGACTGATGAGGGCGCCACCTGGCTCAGGTTAGCCCCTTAAAACAAAAACCAGAATGTGCTACAGCAACATTATGGACAAAAAATGTAGACGTTTCCTTTGTGTCTCAGTGTATGTATTTTATTTGCACATTTCTATTTAATATCAACAGAAAGGTTTCCCATTCTGAATGGAGGATTCAGCTGCGTAAACCTCATCCATTATTGTGTTCTTTGTGCGTAAAGTCAGACTGAATAAGATCGCACTTCCATCGATCAACGTTTGGTCGAATAAAACCAATTATAGGACGAGTGTTTACCATTTGTATTTAAGGCTCGTATTTATAAAGCGATCTCAAGATTAAGATCAATATTAAGTACGCATTTGACAGACCATTTTGTTTGTACTGTAATGACATTTCTGATGCGCACTCAAAGTAGCTGTCACTCTTGAGAGCTGATTATAAATACGAGCCTAAAAGACTGATGGTGTAGTGGGTAGGGTCGCTGCCTCCTGAGCGGGAGGTCATTGTTCGAATCCTACCACGTACCAAATTAACAATGTGTTGTTCGGTTTTCGAATTTTGTTCGTTTATTCGGCGCTTTTTCCGTGCTTCGGAAGGCATGTTAAGCCATGTCAGAGGCCAGTGCTAAGCATTGGCGGCTTGAAAGCTCTGACCTAATATAGGATTGGGTCTGGTTTCCCTTCTGGGTTGCGGAGGTCCAGATGTCAGTCGCTCTGTGTAAAAACCAGTACCCTCGTTCAATCACCTATATTAGGTAGCCGACCCCGTGAGATACGGGATAAGGCTAGAGAGATGATGATGTTTACTATTTGTATCTTGTTTACTTTTATATTTGTATAGAAAAATGCACAAAATCACGTCTGTATAGATTACGGTGTAGGCATAATCGAACAGATACCTAGGTATCTGGAATATTCCTTTAAAAATACCTACCTATGGTAGCTACCATGTAATGTACGAGTATCACCTAAATTTCAATTCATTGAAACCCTATAGAATCTGGCTTTTACAGGTATTTCTGGGAAGAGAATTACTGGTAAATTCTATATTTTTTATAGCTCCCTCCCCGGCATGGATCAAATGGTCATAATTTTTTTAACATTAACTAAATATCATAATAGTCCAGTTTTTATGTCCCACCTTAACCAACAATTAATCGAAATCTATAAATCTCAGATTAAGAAATGTTTTTAATCTTTTGCCTCGGTTGTTATTAAAAAAATGTCTCTGAAACGCAGCAGCCGAAGCGAAAACAATACTGCAAAGCAAAGTTTAGAACAACACGGTGCTTTCATAAAGGTGCCATAGAGCTATGAATCTACGAGACACGTGCAGTGATACGAATACAGAATATACTACTTACCTTAACTGCCTCCGTGGTCTAGCGGTCTGAGCCATGGGCTCACGACCCGGAGGTCCCGGGTTCGATTCCCGGCGGGGGACATTGACTTTGTGTTGTTGTTTCTAGTTTGGTTAGGGCATTGCAGGCTGATCACCTGATTGTCCGAAAAGTAAGATGATCCATGCTGTCGGATGGGCATGTAAATAGTCGGTCCTGCGCCCGATTTCTCTCTGGTCGTGTCAGTCAATCTGTCCCATCAGAATAAGAGA
The DNA here is from genome assembly GCA_029255725.1 of Scrobipalpa atriplicella. Classification (NCBI taxonomy): domain Eukaryota; kingdom Metazoa; phylum Arthropoda; class Insecta; order Lepidoptera; family Gelechiidae; genus Scrobipalpa; species Scrobipalpa atriplicella. The sequence continues at coordinate 11,035 of JARACY010002006.1, forward strand.
TTGAAGGAATAGAGAGTGCACCTGTGTGTAGCGCGGACACTTGGGCACTAAAAACTAGTCCTGCGCAGTTGGCCTATCTCTGGGAGATTGGCCGCCATCACCGAAAATCGGTGGAACGACTATTATTATTACTACTTACCTACCGATATATCGGTGAACCTGTCAGCGTCGCTACAGTAGCTCTATGCCAAATTTTGGTTCCAAATATCGCCACCTGAACAGATACCTAAGTCGTTGCACTATAGGTTACGTAAAGAAGATTGAAAAAAAAAAGGAAAACCAAAAATTGATGACGTCATGACTGGAAAAATGACCAGGTGGCTTTTCTATGTAACTTTTTTTTTTCGAAATACCAAAAGAATTTTTTCCAAATTGTGTTTCTTTGGTTTGATCCCTCATATTCTATACGTCAGTCGAGTTCTGTCAATGAAATTGCTATCTTTTTGCATACTAAATAAAGTTCTATATTTGTATCACGCTCTTGAAACTTGCGCGCGGCGTCGCGTCGCGTCGCTTCCAAGTGTGAATTGACCCTATCTGACATTAGTAATTTGTCAAAATGTACTCTGCTAACTTATTTTATTTTAGTCAGTACTAGTAGGATCTCAACTCTATGGCACATGGATTAGTGTCGTGTCTCATATCTGCCGTCGAAATAGAACAACCAACTATGTATACCTGATATCTTCTGGATACAGATGTTTTATATCACAATAGAGAACATGCATATCAAATATTATCGGTATCTGAACTTATTTACAAAAAAATATCGTAAATTATAATAACCAAAGTGAAAACAGAAATTAAATTGATTAAAAAACCACCGAGATATATCATCATAAAACTAGTCTATCTCAGGGCCCTGAAAATTTTAAAAAAGGTGGTTGTAGCAACTCTTATAACATAAGCTCCAAGAGTAACTTTATTTTTTTTTGCACCCGTATTTCCGAGCCCTGGTAATTACCCAACTTGTCAGACGTGGCGGAACGACCTTTGCTTTGGTCGTTTTCGCTCTGCCTACTCCATCAGGGATAAAAGCGTGATTTTGTGTATGTATGTATTATGTGACATAGTATCGGCGGTATGTTTTGTGTAATAAGCAAAATCGACACCAGTGTTCTAGATACCATTTAAAAGTAAAATCAGACTAAAAAGGAAAATAAAATAAAAAAAACTATTTTTTGACAAGCGTCCTTTATTTAAGACATGAAATAAAATTTATTTAACACATTTATAGTTTATGTACATTAAAAACGTGATTCTTTCCCATATATTAAATTTAACAGTATCCTTAGAAATATAATTTATATTTACTTTTCCTTATATTATTTACTATAATGTTCTAGACTAAATACTTAAAGTTAAAAGCTCAGAAAATTCTTTATATTTACAGACTTTCCTAAAATAGTGATATTTTTTTCTACAGGTACAAAATTTATAAGACAGTTTAATTATAATAATATAATTATAAAGAATACAGCAGAAAACATTTAGGTATGTGATTATTAAAAAAAATCATTGGTCTGTTAGTACGTTGATGAAATGCAGATAAGAACATAATGTGGGTACTTTTTAATCTATTTACATATTATACAATTAATTTTAAACGATTAAAGTATTTTTATACAATTTTATGTCAGAACTAGATTTCCGCCCGCGGTTTCTCCAGCGTTAAATGAGTTTTCCGTGGTAATGAAGTATTTTTCCGCGTTAAATTTCTTATCCTTCGCAAATATGTTATAAAACGTCGTACGATATACGTGCGCTTTGTTAATTACAGCCTCTGCTTTCTTGTAGCCCTCGCCTACGGCTCGGGCTAGCAATATCGCCTCGGCTGTAACTATCAACGCACCGCACTTGTATCGTAAGGTTCTATAAAAGTGACAGATAGATTTTAATTTTAGCTTTAGCCGGTGGCATTTAAGAATCGCGCCCATTATCTTACAAAAATGTAACCCAATTTAATTATATTTTTTCGCCACATTCATTGAAAGTCTTGTCGTATATGTATAGTAGAATTATCTTGCCTTGGTTTTATAATTAAAATCAAAAGTGTTATCAAAACAACCGGAAATCCATCAAAGTTTATTTTGATAAGTTTCCTTACCCGAATTCTGACAATCTTTAATCTTTTATTGCTTATTTTGAAACCTCGGAACAGAATCGAATTTAATTTATATTTAGGCCTAACTTCAGAATGGAAACCAAAAACGGAACGTCAAAGTTCATTAAATCGAGAAAATTGTCTAAACTCTACAGAAAGGCTGGTTTAATAATAAAACAATTATTTACGTTGAAAATGTAACGAAAAGAGATAGAGATCTACGTTTATTGTAAGGAAACAATAAAGCTGTTGCTTTGAATGTGGATAAAAAAATAAACACGATCACACTTATAGCCCCCACTAGGATTCCCTGTATCGGGGTGCCATGGACATACACAGAAACAACCACAAAGAACACCCAGACCTAGAAACAAACTTTTTGATTCACCATGCACATTGCACATGTCTGCCTAGCAGAGAATCGAAACCGACACCTTTTTAGCTTACAATGAAAAATGCAGATACACTGCCAACTAGGCATAAATAACTCCAGAATACATTGCTATTGATTCGTGAACAACTTAACTAAATCTTGACAAAAATGATTGCCATCATACAGATCCATCTGGAATAACCCTCGAAATTTGTCAGACGTGGCGGAACGACCTGTGTTTTCGCTCTGCCTACCCCAGAAGGGATAAAGGCGTGATTATATGTAGGTATGCATATGTATGTATATAGTTTAGTCGTGATTTTTGCAACTACGAATTGCTGCCAGTGCCTGACCTGTTCCCTATGTGAGAACCTCGTAAAAAAATACTTCGGAATCGTGGTTATATTTATTTGACATAAATATTATCAAATAATACGTATAAATAAACTATGTCATAGAAATAGGAACATTATAACATGGGATATTACATATTTGCAGTAAAAAATAAATAAAAGAGACATGAACTCCCAATAAGTAGTGAATCTAAAAACATAATTATTTTATTTAATTAGGTAGCTCATCGAAAAAACTATTTCATTTTATAAAGCATTCTCTTTGAGCGAGCCAAAATAAGCAAGTGACAGTAGAATATATACGAATGTAAATCTTTTATAAATTCCTTTGAAATACAAAAACAACATTTATACATATAAGGGGCATGGCAAATAGGAACCGGTGCGGCGCGGGCGAGGCGGAGGCGCGTCAATTTTGTATGTAATTTACGGCTGCGCAGCGCAGCTTGATTTGAAGTTTCTATACAAAAATGACGCATCGGCGACGCAACGGCGCCGCACCGCTTCCTATTTGCCATGCTCCTAAAACGATTTCCTCCGATAGATTTTCCGCGCGTGTTCCTTTGATTCTTAGAAATTCTTAACAACCATTATCATCACATCATTTGACATCAAAAACGTAATGTAAAACTTGATACTTCAGAGATCCTCTTTGATCTTCTGCCGTCGTCTCTCAATCAAGATAATATTATGCTTCATTAGAAACATTTAACAAATTAATCAAGATTTCTCTAGAAATTTACTTGTCCTAAGAGCTACACAAATATAATTAAATTAATTACGGGACATGTAGCATTAATTGTTAACAAGCCCAAATATTAGGGCCGCTGCCTCTTGTGCAGGAGGTTGTAGTTTGAATCCCACCACGTGATTTCCGGTTCCTAAATTTCATACGTACTCGGAGATACGTTTATTCGACCCTTTTACATACATACATAAAGTCACACATTTGTCCCTTACGGGGTAGGCAGACCGTAACACGCCCTGTAAAAGGCGATCTTTTTGACAAATATACCTATTTATGTACAGTATATTGAATTAGATTATTTACAATACTCTTTTACCTAATTAACATTAATAATACCTTTTTCAAACTACGCTGCATTAGGTACCTTGATTTAGAAGAAAATATTTTAAAATGAATAATAAAAAACACGGTCTGAATTTGAGTTGATGAATTTTTCCATCAGTTTTTTCTGGGTATCTTTCATTATTAGATACCTTTAGAAAAAAAGACATATAAAGTTATTGTTTTTTTTTTTTGAATATTTTATGGCTTGGATTCAAGTGAAGAAAGAATGAATGAATGAGCGAAATGATTATCTTCAATGAAATCAAATTAATATACAGTATTAACCTTCTTCTTATTTTTAATCTGACAACTATTAAGACTACGATTAAACTTAAATTTAAACCCGTTTTTTGTTTCATCATTCGCAGGGAATAGCTCTTTTTCCTCACTCTCTCTGTAATCAGTATAAGTGTCGCTATGTCTTTCATCAATGATGTTCTTACCAAACTCACATCTGCTGGTGCCGGGGCCTTTAAAACAATCATAATAAGGTTTACAGTCAACACTATTAGTGCTTCGAGCTATGTAAGTTTCAACATCATCGGACCTGTGTTTGAGATCAGCGTGGTAGCAAACGTAGAAGTTGTCCTTTCCTAACTGTCATTCTTTTATATCAGTGGTGAGGGAAAACCTGGTTTGTTCGCTGATGGAGTCGTCTCGTATCTTTGGTCTTCGGTTGCCGTTCAGCTGCTCGATGAAGGAGGTGTTGGTGTTTCGTATGCCGTCTCTGTGGATGCTGTTGTGGTTGGAAGGTGAGAGGTGGGTGAGCCGGTAGCTGGCGCAAGAATCGTTTCTCCTGACGATTGTCCGGGTGGTGCCGGCTCTGAATCGAAGATCAAAATGAAAAATCAATAATTGAAATCACTATGATGAAGGGATTTCGAATGTCCTGAAACATGTTAGGAAGCACGACAAATTTCGCAAGTGAGTGCCCGTGTAAATATATTATTTAGTAACTCTCACTTAAGTGTAAATAATTTGATATCAGAGCTCCGTTACCTGGAGGACCCTATGGGGGCGAAAGAGGTTCCGTTCTGGTCCGGCAATGCCGTGTGGCAACAGCACAAACATTTGAAGTAGGACCGGTGGAACTCTCTTCGGAATTTGCCTGCAACAAAATGATTAAGAATTAGCGTAAAAAAATGGCATCGAATATAGCCCATGGTGGATTGGAAGAAAAAAAAACAAAGAATATACAGAAACTCGTCGACTCCGTCTCAGTCGCTCCCTACCTAGACTGGAGTCAAAAGCAAAACCATCTTTATAAAAAAAAAGACTTTAAAAACTGTCAAACAAAAAATTAAGTAGGAGTTGATGCTCTCTATAACCTAGAAATTATGCATGAATTAATATTTTGTTTGTATTTATTTACTAAGTAATATAATGATTGATAATAACACAGAGTAATAATAATACTAACGTACAAATAATAATAAACTTTGTTGTAAATACATAAAATTGTAAAAGTTACATCGATTTAAAAATCATAAATGGATAAGTAAAAAATAAATTATCAACAATTTTGAGCAGGCATGATTACACTAAAAGAAAAAAAATAATTAGTGCTCGAAAACGGTGCAAATCAAGTGCTCGAAATCAAAATAATAGCGACTGAAACGACATCACACAAGGATACAGGGCATTCAGGTACATCAATTAATTATTTAAAAACAGTTACAGATAACGAAACATATTTTGCGGGACCGTATAACGGCCTAGCTACAGGACAGCTAACTAACTGGAGAGAATATTCGAGAAATGGCAAAGCGTCTTCTGGAACCCTAAAAATGAATTGCTTTTCCGCACGCTCAGCAGAATATCCCAATCGATCTGATATAGGTACTTAGTCTATGTACCTAGTTAATTTCGAGTAAATTAGTTTTTTTTTATTTATTCGGAATTTATGCAGTGGGACCTAACCTAACCTAACCTAACCTAACCCATTAAGGGCAGACTTTCTTTAGTGAATTGTATTCAATTACAATTTTGTCTCATAAATTGTTAGAAGACACTAATTTCCTCGCTAAAAGCTTTTAACTGTAACTGTTTTTAAAGTATTTAGGCCCGTATTTATAATCAGCACTTGAGACTGACAGCGAGTTTGAGTTCGTATCAGAAACGTCATTCCAGTACAAAATCACCTGTCAAATCCGCACTTAATATTGCTCTCAATCTTGAGATAGCTTTATAAATACGAGCCTTAGTTACTGCTTCACTATGAAGGTTATTTAAATTATCTTTCTGTAAATTTTTTTTTAAATAAATTTTTTCATTGGTTTCACAAAAAGTTATTAGCATTATTTTAAATATTTATTTTATCAATAATGTAGTCGATTCAGTATAAAAAAAATATATTCAGTAAAGTGGAGGTGGAATGGAATTTTTAATATAATAAAATAAGGGACCAAGAATTTGATTGTAAGAGAACATCTTGAATTGAAAAATTTAATAAATATTTCGCATCCTTTTTAAAGTGAAATTTAAAATTCATGTACGAAGCATACAAATTTAATTTAGAAAAAAATAATTATGTCTAGTTTGTCTCTAGGGAGACCAAGGGAGACCAAGAGAGACCTCTTAAGAGGTAGCATGTTCGGTATTTTATCAGTTTGAAATTTATATTTTATTGTTCAGCTGCAAACAAAGTAACAATCGTGTCTATGTCTTTTGCTACATACTTTATTCGCAAATTTAATACTTTAAAATTATTTTTAAATTTAAAATATACTAATTAGTGAAGCTAAACTACCTGTGAAACCAAATCTTCTGAAGTGGGAAGTAGTACAAGGGTATTAAGGATGTATTTACATGACTCTGTCTACTAAATACTGGTGGTAGTGCAGCAGTACCTTTATGATTATTATTTTTACTGACCTGAGAACCCTGGGAATCCTGTAAAAAAATAATTTAGTGTCGTATTTTTTAATGAACTAAACACTATGCTATATTTCTAGTACCAACTATATTTGCGAAAAAATAAGGTAGAAAATAAGTTACCATATTTTCATAAAAAAAAATTATCTAAAAAGAGCGCAAGACGATGATGAACTTCTACAAAAGTGAATATTTTTCCTCAAAAAAGAAACATAATGGTACTGAACGGTTCTGAAGCACTGAATCAAAATGTAAAGGATTAGTGTGATTCCAAAAAAAGTTTATAATCTGAGTTGTAATGACAATATTTTTTTAACGCGGTTTGAAATGATGAATGAAATGTTAGTTAGATTTATATTGCATAATTATAATTGTTTTTATACTTAGATGTAAATCAAATGATTAAAAGTCAAAACGAATCTCAAAGAAGTCGGCGACCTGTTCCTATCCCATTTCATTTCATTATTAATCTCATATTTTTCATCAAATTCCGTAAATTTCATTATCTCAAACAGAAAAATCCGAAGGTATTCTTTATCTGATTTGATTACGAGAATTCTAATCTAATTCTGAATTTTCCGACGTTTACTTTACAAACGAGTAAAATTGGCTTGAAAAAAGACGATTGATACGAGGTACAATATTATTGTTGGATGAGCAATACAAAAGAAGCTTTTAACCTTTACATTAGGCAGAGTGAAACAGCAACAGTAAAAGTGTTTCGCCACGTCTGAAAAACATAGAAGGTAATTTTCAGATGGAAAAGTGTATCAAATCATCATCAATATTGACAGGTTGTCCTAAGATTGAAATTTAAATCCTCGACTACTACTGCTTGTTTCTAAAGCAGTATACTAGGCAAGACAAGAAGCTAGCACATTCTATATTTTATGATCCTATGCATACCAACTTGAAGGTATAAATAAGACTTTCTCAAACTTTTGTAGATTGGAAGTCAAGTTTTAGATCACTGCTAAAGTGCCGTAACTATTCTCAAAAGAACGAATCTGTTTTCAGTTAAATACAGGGTGTAAAAAAAAGTACTGCGTTCCTTTCAACCACATGCTCTACTGATGATACCAAACAACTTTCCCAAAGCATGAAATTTTTAGCTTGAAATAAAATTTTGCCTTGTCCATACAAAACTGCAGGACCCGGAAAGCATCTTTGTATAGAAAAGGAAATTTGTTTTTCGAGCTAAAATTTTTCTGCTTTGGGAAAGTTGTTTGGTAGTATCATCAATAGAACATGTGGTTGAATGGAACGCAGTACTTTTTTTTACACCCTGTAAAGTTAAGGGCGACTTTATACAGCCCTTTTCAACTTAGTAACTGAGTCTGAGCCAAAGTAAAGTCACAGTACAGAAAATCGTCCCTTCGTAAGCAAATTCATTTCATTTTAATCCCCCCAAAATCTTAGAGGAATTTGATATAAAATTAAAGCTTAAATTGTAATCATTACAAAAGAAATTATGACGAACAATAATTACAAAATTTAATGAAATTGCCGATAGAATTATACTTTAGAACAGGTAAAAGAAAAAATATAATGAAATTTCTTTAACATTGTATTTGACGTTAATTTGATGTAGGTAATAAAAAATATCTTTGAAACTCTCATCATCGAATACAATGTTTAAACATAAAAAAAATATTAACTAGTATCCAATCACATCAAATGTAACCTAGTTTTTTGATCAAAAGGAGACTGTCAAAGAGATAAATCTAATAAAAAAAGTAGATTCGATTCAAACTTATTCGATTGAAGAAATAAAGCAAAAAAATATATTAGCAAATGAATGGCTAAAATAAGGCTAAAATATTTCAAAAATATTTTAGTTCAGTCGTTAAAAAGTATGGATGGTGTAAAAAGCCCGGATGGTGTAGTGGCCTTACCACGGCCTTCTGTGCAGGAGGTCGTGGTTCGATTCCCACCACGTACAATGTTTTTTTCGGTTTTCGAATGTACGTTTATTCGGCGCTTTTACGGTGAAGGACAACATTGTGCGGAAACCTGCACACACCTACGAAGAAATTCAAAGGTTGTGTGTAACCTAATCTAGGATTGGGTCTGGTTTCCTTTCTGGGTTGCAGAGGTCAGATGGCAGTCGCTCTGTGTAAAAACCAGTACCCTCGTTTAATGCCCTACATTAGTTAGCCGACCCCGTGAAATACGGGAAAAAGGCTAGGAAGACGACTGAACTAATTCAGTCGTTGCAAAATATAGATAAGACTGACTTAAAAATTGACAATATTCAATGAGTAATAAACTTGTGTTTTTAAACGAAACGGTTTATTTTCAATGCCGTCAAGCTATGAAAATTGTATGAGTCTTTCTTGCTATACAGCCCTGTAATGTATATCTAACAGACTGTTAGGTGCTGTTAGTGAGATGCAACTCAGTTGAATTATTAGACAAAATGTATTCCATAATGCTAAGAAACGATTAAAATAAAATCATAAGATTGTAATAAGTTAGCCATACTCACCGCTCATGAAGTTATAGATGAGGGGGTTGACGGCTGAGTTGGCGTAGCAGAGGACGTGAGAGATCAGCGCGATGCAGGAGATGATGGGGCTCTGCTGCACGTCTATCGCAAACCTGGGAACAAAATGCTTTTTATATTTTCTAAAATATATTGATCTTCCTTCACCAAAACCCAATTATCTTCTTGTTATGTATTATGAGTATTTATCTGTAAATTATTATCTTATACCATACATACATACATATAATCACGCCTTTATCCCTAATGGGGTAGCCAGAGCGTAAATGATCAAACAAAGGTCGTTTTAAGTTTTGAGGGTTATTCCAGATAGATCTATATATATTGCTATAGTGACAGGCTGTCAGTCCATCGCCTAAATTACTATACTGAAACCCTCGAGCCCTAAATTACTATACTGAAACCCGCCTAAATTACTATACTGAAACCCTCAAGCCCTAAATTACTATACTGAAACCCGCCTAAATTACTATACTGAAACCCTTAGCTGATTTTGCATGCTCGGGAGGAGATGCAGCTGGCACATTCTATATTTTTCAATCACTCCCAGTCCAGCATGGAATTATTATCTCTTTCAATTTTATGCTTCTCGTTTGAAACTTGAAAGTTAAAACAATGAAAATATTTGTCAACAATAGAGAGATTTTTAAAACGTTATTTCTAAGTTTGTGTTTGCCAGTTATTGTGATCGTAACTAGTTTAAAACGCGCTTTAATGTAAAAGTTAAATTCATTGTTACAAGCGAAGTTGGTAAAAGTTTTTGATAGGCCCTAATCGGTTTTTCAGCTTTTCCATATCAAAGGAATTTAAAATCGTCGTCGTTTATAACCTATTCAAAGATTCATTTTAAAAATGTAAAATTGTATAAAAATCTTCTTTGGTTCTTTTAATACCTAGGTAGCCTAGAAAGTATAATGTAATAATATATAATAATATAATATTTTTCTTTGAAAATGCTAAACTTGTTTGTAACTATAAAAATCTACATAACATATTTCGGACCGCAATGTATTAATCCTTAGGGATTAAATTTATGTATGCAAAATGTTAATAACTGTTTGATTTTCATAGAGAGCAATAAAGTTTATCGTTTGATGTGCAGAATGAGACGAAACATAAACTAGTATCAGAATATACATAATTAAGGCCCGTATTTATAATCAGCTCTCAAGAGTGACTGCGAGTTTGAGTTCGTATCAGAAATGTCATTCCAGTTAAAAATTACCTGTCAAATCCGCACTCAATATTGCTCTCAATCTTGAGATCGCTTTATAAATACGAGCCTATGTATTATCCTCAACTAACAGAACAATACTAAGTAGGTATATTGTAGCATTTATGAGAAGAGCTTTCATGCTAAAACTTTGCTAAATCTGAGCTTATACCTACGTGGCGCTGTGTAAATTTGTTTAGGAATATTTACTTAGCGAACATAATAAATTACACATCTATCCATTACACCTGGAATTACTAGAGCAATTTGTCAAGATAAATAATGATAAATTAGTGGCTTGAATATTGTCTCTTCATAAGACAGGTCATTCAGTGCTCAGTGCACACAGTTATTTTGAATAATTACCCAATACATCTTAGAAATTATCAATTTGCAACTACGAAACACATAAATTGTAAATTTTCAATAACGATACTTCATCGGATCATAAATATGGACATTAAGTGGAATAAGTACAAATCTAATTCAACAGAAACCATTGAGAGTGAGTTATGAACATGATTAACATAAATTGATAATAAAATCTTACTGATAGAGATATAATACAGACATACAGTTCTTTATTTACAGGGATATCTAAGATTAGATCCATGTCTTTATTATATTATTATGTATCTTCTATACCAACAAAAACTTCTGTTATAATGTTACAAGTTCCGAATACAATACAATACAATACAAAAATTCTTTATTGCACCAAAAAATAATTAAAGATACAAAAAAAAACAGAAAATAACAGTAGTACAACACAGGCGGCCTTATTGCTAGGGTAGAAATTTCTTCCAGGCAACCTTTAAGTATTGGAGAACATAAAATAAGAAGGAAAGCGGGATATGATATTTTTCCTCTAACTTTTTTTTAAATACATACTTTTCAGAATTTTTTAAACTTTAAAACGTTTTACAGAATGTTTTTGTTAGAATCTCAATTGTTTTTACTAGTTCCTGTCACCCATCTCTCACCCTCAGACAACTTCTTCCTATAGCAGCCATCCTCTGCTGCTCGGTTGCTCACTTTGTTTACTCCAAGGAACATGTTAGATGTTCTGTTCCCTCCCCCCTAATGAAGTATTTTTCTTTGTTATAACTATAAAATATACCATTTCCACCTACCTCAAGACACACATCAAGTGGACTGGGAAGTAGCACACCGCGAACATGATGACCACGGCCACGAGCATCTTAGCGGCTTTCCGGCGCGAGCGCAGCTGCCCTTCAGTTGACGCGTTTGCGTGGATAGATGGCGCTGTCCGGCGGTTCGATGACAACCCTGGATAGAGGACGACGGTTATTTCAACTTCTCAACTTCCCACTGGAGTCCAATGCCAAGCAGCTTGCTGTGTTCTTTCGTTGCGTGGAAACAGCCATACATAGCCGTAAAGATTCTTAGAAACCTGTTTCTTCCTAGGCTCAGTCTCAATCATCACTAACCTAAAGTTACCAAAGTACAAGCCCATCTCATCCATAGTAAAACCCCCTAACCGTGCTTACAGTTGGTTTGTCCGGTGGGAGCGCAAAGTTTATGCGACTCCATATGTCCTGGAATGTTGTCTGATCTCCACAGCACTCGCACTATCTGGCAATACGCTATCGTCATCAGTAGGAGTGGGAACCTGGAGAAAAAACGGTTTTTTATCAACTCTGGAATATATTTCAAATCATTTGATGAATCAGAAGATAAAAAAGAAGCTGATGAAGATGTCGAGAAGCAAATGAAGGAAAAGTCAAAAAGGTACTAATAAAGAAACAAAGGAAGATGAAAAAGATTATCATCATCAGAAGACGAAGAAGAATAATATAAAAAAGAATATGGAGAAATCTGAGAATTAGAAGAATATGAAATTGCAGAAGGAAGACGTAGAAGAAGATAAAGAAGAAGAAACCGACTTACGTGTACAAAAACAGCGCCTTGATGACGTGCCACTTGAGATCGCTCTCGTCATCCCACGTGGACTCGCATTGCATGAAGTACTCGATATTGAAGCGCAGTTGCATCCTCTGACGGACTTGTAGGACTATAAACTCCGGTATGTCTGTTGAGAAAGAAATTCAGACCACTGAATCAAATTGACGACTGCTTGAGCAGTGTGCTTATTTAATACTATAGTAGCATGGATGCATCCCTGTCTGATTTTAATTTTTTTTTCCAGTAAATATGATAATCTTCATAAAACTGCTTAAACAGCCTGTGTCGCTTTCCTATCTTGACTCTTAACTTTTACAAATTTGTCCGGGTTTTTTGCTCAAACTCTATAGGATGCATCTGTTCTGGCATCCCCTTGACTGACAAAGTGGAGATGATTCTTGATAAAATTATACTTACTGAAAGACAGCGAGAGCAGCCAGATAATTAAGATGGCGGTCTTGGCGCGGCCGGTGGTGGACTTGAATTTGAGCGGGAAACAGATCGCGTACCATCGGTCCACCGAGATGAATGTCAGTGTTAACACCGACACTGTTACTGAGACGGACTGTGGAATAAATGATTTTATTAGTGGTGATGTCAAAAAAAAAATGTTATGGGTTTGCTATTGACTCTAGACACAAGGTCCGGAAAGACAGTGACAGATACGACGATGGAGCGAGCTCACTCAGAAGATGCATGTTATACCACTCTAACGCATCAACGGAACACAGCAAACTATTTAGCGCCGGACTCCGGTGAGAGAATAATGGAGCCAGGCGGCCCAGTGCGGAGCCTACCACCGCTTTTTTGGGATAATTACAATCTTATAAATGATAAAAAAAAAACTAACTGCCAAGTTTGAGAATTATTGCAAATACGGGGTTGTATTATTAATCAGATTCTGCACAGTGAACTTACTGTTCAAAATTAAAAGAGCTTCGAGCGTACAAGTACGCAAGGCGGTTTAATGTAGGCATAGTTTTTGTGTGCGACAACCTCAAACATAATATTATTAAAGTAAAACCTTGGGTCGGAAACCTAGTACCCGAATTTGGTCCCTAGAGTGATTTACCATACGCTAGGAAAGATATCATATCACCTAGCTTGTTTTATATCGTTCCTCTGAGATTACACCACACGATATTATTAAGCAGGTAGGTATTACGTGTCATGTCATAGTTAGTACCTACTTGCATGTAGTTATCATATCGTGATGCTAGGCGTACGTATAAACCTGAGATGCCTGAGGGATCCATAAATTAAGTTCTACAGTGTATAGCGTGCAGCAATAGCTCTGTACAATTTTTATTTAAAATGTAGGTAAAGTTAACTCCACTATTTAATCTGTATCTCTAAATAGTCATACATACATACATAAAATCACACCTTTATCCCTAATTAAATGGGGTAGGCAGAGCGAAAACGACCGGAAGGTCATTCCGCCACGTCCGACAAATTTTGAGGGTTACTTCAGATGGTCATGTGTATTGCTATAGTGACAGGTTGTCAGCCCTTCGCCCAAATTGCAATACCTACATTAAAACCCTCGAATCCCTTAGCTGGTTTCTACTAGCTAGGGTCCTATTGGGCATCGTTGTATGGAGACCTGACCAATTTTGCGTCGAGCAGTGCCACTTGGTATGGACGTTATATGGACCAAACTGAGCCTATTAAGCCCTGTTGCCACGCACGACTCCGCGTCAGAGGGGTGGGGCAGGGGCTCAAAGTACCAAAGAACCGCGCTCGGAAAAAAAAAATCTGGTGACTACATTTGAGATACAAAGCCGAGTCTGGTGTCGTTTTCAGATAACTCAATGATGGCCGATTCATTGGGCATAACTTTTTTGTAGGTATTCATAGAGGAAAAATACGTAACGCCTAAAATTATGTATAACCAGTGTTAAAAATTTACAAACAGTCCCCTATATTTTCAGATTTTTATGCGGAAGATGATTTATAAAAAATAGTCAGTAAAAGCCCATTTAATACAGATTATAAAAACATAAACATCTAATATGTTTTTATTAATATTAACATAGAAAAAAAATATTGAACGTACGTGCGGCCTATGTTGTGGCGCGGCAAACGAGTAGGTATCTACGATTAAGGCCTGATTCGTGATAGATTTGCCGAATTCAAAAGTCTGTATCTGTGAGCCAAAGCTTTATTTTCACATAAAAACTATTTAGTTTGTTAAATAACAATTTAAGAATTAATATATAATGACTTCGTCAACAGGTTTTCTTTTTCTCCCACTCTTGCACCTATTTCTTCTGGATGCCCTCCATCAATCGTGCGACAGAGTCATTACTGAGTTTCTTGCTCACTGTGTTCCATTTTCTTAAGAAGTCTTGATGGTCTCTTCCGCAAGACGCCCTTAAATAGAACCCAATATCTTTCGATATGACCGCACTGTGGAACATTGGGTGGGTGCTTGAGGCACGATTTGGATATCGTTTTGTTGGAGGAAATTGATGGTGTCCTTAGGATAGCGACACGTAGACAGATCTGGCCAAAATAAAGCCTAAGTATCATGTTTTCAAATAAAAGGTAACAGGCCTTTTCTTGAAACATTCATTAATATAATTTTCCTTGTTGATTGTTCCAGTTGTAACAAATGCACGACTGCAATCACCACAGGGACAAATGCCTGCCATACCAGATGTTTGGAGACTAACTTCTCCATTCCAATTGTGGTTTCTAAATCCGAAACACTTCGTCCTTCTGAAATGGCATAATATTGATCACCAAGCAATGAGGAAAAATCTGCTTTTACATAGGTTTCGTCACGAACGAATGAAGTGAAAAATTTTTGTGCCTAGAAAGTCATACAGCTTTCGAGACCTAGTTTTTATTTTTGCTCTTTGTTTTTCCCAAGTTTTGGCACGATTTGCTTCTTCTTGGTCTTCATAGCGGCAAATTTCCTTAGCACGTCTTACCATGGACTGACTTGCAACGTTTTTTAGCAACATCGCGTTCCGACATCCTGCGGTTATAAAAAATCGTTTTAATGATTTTCCTATCGAGCCCAGGATCACGAGCACCACCACGTTTTATGTTTTGAAGCTTTTGAGCGATCGACAGGGTCTCAAAGTCTCATTTTAGAACCATATCAAATGTTCTTCTCAGAAGTTTTAGGTCTTTTGCGATGAAATTGTTCGGTCGCTGAGTATTTCCCATCCATTTAACAGCGATTTTCTCACGTTGTTCACGTAAATTAATTTTTCTGGCTTTTCATCGAATTTTACACGGAATACCTACTCAAATGGATTTATAATTTAGAAACATTAGCACTATCGATGCTGCAAACCAAGTCAAAAAAGGGTGGAAGACTTTAATGTGGCAGATTTTTGAATTTGGCAAATCTATTACGAATCAGGCCTTATTTCCATTTCACCCTATATTAAACACAAACAAACACGATCACACTCATAGCCCCCACTAGGATTCTCTGTATCGGGGTGCCATGGACATACACAGAAACATCCACAAAGAACACCCAGACCCAGAAACAGGCATTTAAATTCATCATTCAAATTTCTGCCCCGGCCGGGAATCGAACCCAGGACCCTCTGCGTAGCAGGCAGATACACTGCCAACTAGGCTGTGGGGGGCGTCAAAAACAACAACGTCAAAAAAAAAAAATGTAAATCGACACATTCAAATTACATATTTATTGCATTTTTAGCTCTTTTCGCACTATGGCGCTGAACATGGTCGTACATAAGTATAATATATTTTTATTACATTATTAATAGGTAAAAAGTTAATTGTGTTGTTTATGTTTTTGTAATTATATTTAGAGAGCTTTAACAGAGTTTTTTCTTATCTTCAATATAAAATCTGAAAATAAAGGGATTTGTTTATATTTTTTTAAACTTGGAATGCACAATTGTAGCCATTTTTATTTTTTTTCTATAGAAGCATACAAAAATTAGATGGCCAATAAATTTGTCGTCTTCGATATATCCGAAAACGACACCAAACTTGACTTTCTACCTCCATAACATCCACTAGATATTTTTTTTTTCAGGCGCCAGGATTTAGATATTTGAATACCGCAATAAGTTTTAATTTTTTTTTTACATTACTATTAGGTAATAAGTTATTTGATGTTAATGTTTTTGTAATCTACATTCAAAGAGCCTTTAGTGAGTATTTTTTTTTCACCATCTTCCATATAAAAATCTGAAAATTTTGGGGTTTGCTTATATTTTTTATACACTTGGAGTGCAGAGTTGTACGAATTTTTAATTTTTTTTCTATGAAAACATACAAAAATGAGATGGCTAATGAATTGGCCATCTTCGATTTATCAGAAAACGACACCAAACTTGACTTTGTACCTCAATTACATCCACTAGATTTTTTTTTCTAAACGCCGGGAGCTTGATATTTTAACCCCCTCCCCCTCCCCCCTGTCGCGGAGTCGAGGTTGGCAACAGGGCTTTTTCAGCTCAGTTTGACCTGTAGAATAGCCATGCCAAGTGGCAATGCTCGACGCAATTTTGGTCAACTTTTCCCAATAGGACCCTAACTATTGTGGGTGCGCGAGCGCAAACGCGTGGGCTCGCTCTGTCGCACGCGACGCACAGCACGCTTCCGGCAAGCCTGCGCGCTAACCAACTGAAACATCACTAGTATTGTCACCAACCGGTTTATACAGGATGTATTTGATTGCGTGTCGTACCTAGTTTAGGGGATATTTTGGTAACGATAAAGCAGTAAGTATATAAAAATACCTATATAGATAGGTACTAAAACCTCTTCATACAAAATGAGAACTTAAATTAATCAAACAATTTTTACGGCGATGCCAATATTTATCGTTGGTGTTTTTCACCCCGTACTAAGTAATGGCACGCATTTTAAATATATGTCGCAGGGAATTAGTCAAAGACGTTATATTATAATGTATCTTAGGGAATTTATAATCTAACCTAACCTAACCTACCGATAGTTTATAAACTGACTAGTAAGTTTGTAAACTAACAGTTGTTACAATTTAACGCTGACATATACACCCTGTATAGTTATGTCGCCAACCGCTTTGAATACATCCACAAATTAATCTACATTTCCTTTAAACACCGGATTGCAATAAAAAGCAATGATAATTTTAATATTCCTTATAGCCGATTGCGAGTAATTGCCCCGGCAGTTTTATGGCGAGAAACAATGAGATATTTTTAGCGCTCGACGCTTTTTCAATGGCTGGTTTGTTGTTTACGAGTATTGTTTTATTTCAATATACCTACAATTATAGGCTTAAAATGTTGTGGCTGAGCTGTTTTGTGCTGGAGGCATTTCAGTCAATAAGATTGTATGACTATAATCGACTCTATCAAATTGTATTTTAGTGTTGTGGTTCCTATTTAATTATAATGTAAGATTTATCTTCGATTGTCGTGATTTCGATTGTCACGAGTGTCGTTTAACTGGCAAACTAAACCGGCACGCCGTAAACTGTTGTTATTTGCTTTAACAGTCCGCTTTCTCGTACGTATTACGACATTTACGTCCCATTATGTACTTACTTACCTCATGGATCTAATATCAACCATTTCTTAGCAGTGGTATTTCTGTTCCTTGCTCTTGTAGCTGTGAAGTAGCAACATTACTTTACTTTTGATGGTGTTATCTCTATTGTATGATAAATCGATCCATTATGAGAAACACGCAATTTGAGAGGTTTGAAAGCGTCAAAGAGAGTAATGCCACCGTTTAGCCACACTTTCGCTGGAGAAAGCCAATCGTGCATCAAAAATTATTGTCTTAGCGTCACAGCTGCGCGGCCGCGGCTGCACTGACGATCCTTCATCGCTAATATTGCTGTACAGTCAACCGAGAAGTTAGATTACCAGAGCCCCTCCAAAGGTGATACCGATGAAGTTTTTTATGATGTTTATTTATATTTCTAGATAAGGTTTCATATAATTGTAAAGTATATTAACTTGCACTGGTACTCCTGGCTGGCTGTACCTCCGCAGACCGGTTACACGCCACTTTTTCATCTTAAATACGCTCAAGGGGATATGTAAATAATTTGTCACAATAACATCCAAACACAGATAGACAAGCATTGTGTTTTTTATCCTATTCAATTCTATACGTGATTATTCAGCGTAGTAGCTACACGTGGATATTAAGTATTGTGTTTATAGGTATCTGTTCTTTATGAGAATTTTCTTCAATCGGTATATTGTTCTCTATTAGTATTACGAACCCCAATCATGCGAATCGGCACGTAGTCAACACGAAGAATGTACGTAAACTATTTGTTCCAACCATTTCTCCAATTAGCATGTTTCAACAAGATGTGTATCTCGTAGAACATAAACTAGTTCCGTAGATCAGAGTATAAGATGGTATAAGTGTAAAGTTTCCCACGCTCATGGCGTTATTTATGTTATCCTATCATTAGTTTGATTCCGCTGTGCCATCTGCGAAATCGATTTCATATCTTTGACTCATCATCAATTTGCGACCAGTAAAAACTTTATGGCTCTCAACTAAGATATTAGTTTCACATCTCCATTTACTACGCTACTTTTTTTCAAATTTATTATCTCTCGAACTTTGCGAGACAGCGGCAAAGAAATAATAAAGGTTATTTTTGCACGGAGAATCTTAATTTCTGAATTGTGACTTGCATTTTTCTTTCTTATCTACCTACCTACTGAGAAGATGAATTGAATAGGGAATATTTTTAATCCTCTTATAAGAAGAAATTCTTAGTTATTTTTAGGCAAATAATTAATTGCAAATGTATTGGCTGATTTCTTTTTCGAAATTCTTTTTTACGAAATAGATAATGCTGATAGCCTCTATAAAAGTAACGTTCGATCTTAATAGAGTAGGTAATGACAGGTAATCTGTAGCTTGTCAGCGCCGAGAGCGGCCGTCATTTGTTTCCAATGCACTTGTATTTGTATTACCTCAATAGGTCACTCGTAAGCTGCGCTCGATTCTTGCCTTGATACGCTCCATTACTCAAGTGGAGAACAGTTGATTATCTTGTTGCGTGTCGTTATCGTTGATATAAAGTGTTGAATCGAGATAAACATTTCTGCCATCTCAATCAAAAGCTACTTTTGGATCTTATTGTTCTTTCGATTGTACTTATGGAGATTTCTCTGGAAACTATTCACTACGCAGCAGCACATTTCTTGTTGTATACCTCTTTGCTTAGCATATGCACACAAATTGTGATAAGTGTTTCCATAACATAACCAAGTAAAGTAAACTGTGTCAAACGGGCAATGTGCGGGCGCCCTTGCACGCTTTCCATGTAAGCGGATTCACGTTGGCATTGGCACCTACGCAGAAGTACTGCGGTGGTACTCCGGCGCCGCTTGACGCGGAACCTCTAGCATTTACCAACTTGAAACCAGCTGTTGCACCACTGACCATCGCCGCCTTACACAACTCTTGGCTAACGCACCGAATCTACCTGCGTGTTGTCGATTTCGCTCGCATAATGAGAAATCTTAGATCTCTCATTAATATTCCCTTGGCTGACGCACTGCCGGGTGCAATATGATGTTACGCATCAAATCGGCGATGATATCTCACGTTCGTGACTGGTAGCAATTTTCGTTAATGGTAGCAAAAACGTTCTTACATCACTTTTTTAAAGTTTACTTTAAAAATGCTTGCACAGTGTTGAACCACGACAGTCGACCGTAATCATGTTTAATGTCTCTAAATGCCAAGTTACGTATTGGCGAAAATAACCGAATTTTGCGTTACTTTTCAGGAAACACGCATCAAGTCGTCTACGTATCGGCGCGTAACAATCTACACACAAAAAATGGAGAGCTGGCTCGACGACGTGAAGCGTGTCAGGATTCCCCGGCCCAAGTTCGGCGGGAAGTATCCGGCGGAACCACCCAAGGACTACCTGGAAGACTGCGGGGCCGACATCGGCGGCAAGCAGCGGCACCACGACAACAAGGATCTGACAAAACAAACTGAGGAACTCCGTCGAGCGCTACAAGACAAGCTATGACCGCGTCGCCTTAAGTTTTAGATCTAAATTAGTATTAGAGCCTTTTGATATAAAGTTTGAACGGAAACGATCCCCAATTTCAAACTTTGGAAGAGGCTAAACCCTTTGTTAAACCGGCATGAATGAGGGGGCGTTGTGAGATGGGACTCTTGATTAGTCAGCGTGGAGATAGAGCGGTTGTAATTTAAACAGATCGCCGCCGCACCGCCGAGCCGGCCGCAAGCCGATCGCTGTCTCCGCTCCGACTGAACGGACATGAGATGGATGACCGCACACCCACTCCTCTAAGGCTTAGAGTACTATTTAGATGTCTATCAATAGTTTCTCAACAAACATTGAGTTTCATAATACTTCTACGTCAAACCCATTCGCATAAAGATCCAAACAAAACTCTACATTTGTACAAAGACCCTCTTGTTCCACGAAACAGCTCATCAAAAGTAATGAGGTGATTTGCCAAATTAGCGGCTAACTTCATAATATTCACGATAATTGTTATAGTAGGTATAACTGTTAGGTAATTAGTATAATGTATTTGCGAGTATGCTATTTACCGGTATTGTTGGATGTGATCGTCAACATCCGAATCACGTCGCGACATCGCGCCGCGCATAGCAATCACTTCTTAACATTGGACCTCATCGTGATTGAACTTTGGAATTGCCTCCAACGAGAGGACAAAGCGGAAAAGACGGATAATCAGTTGTAAAGGTAACAACATTATAAGGATTTATAACAAAAGCAGTATTGTATTAGATAAGTTAAGCCCAGTAATGGTGACATCCCTGGAAATCCAATTAATCTATAAGCGTAGTTAAGACTGATAACATAGACTTTAAGTTGATGATTTTTTAAGTATAAAATACTTTCGTAGAGGTGGATGAATAAAGGTATTTTTATTGTATTAATTATGTTTTTATTTTAATTTAAATCATTTAGGATTATCTGATCTTAGAGCTGCGGTGAGTAATATGATAACATTTGGTGTAGAGTTTTGAAGAGGCAATAAGATGTGGATGGCTGTGTCAGACGCTGTCGGGTGCTGGCGCGGTGCCAGACCATCCCTCGCAGACGAGTTTCGGAAACCACCCGCCACGAGACAATACATATACAAAACTTGATACATGAACATTTGATAGCATCATATCTCAGCCCAAATAAGATCCAAGGCTGCTCCTATATTGTTTCAGCTTTTATATATCCATAAATTAGCCTATTTGGGTTTATCGAAATTTCTTTAGCATTAACACACTAAAGTCAAGGTTTTCGTTAATGTTGTGGGCAAATGTGTGTAACTATGAGCTTTTTTTTGTGTTAGATTATAAAACCGGCCAAGTGCGAAGGGTTCCGTACCATCATTTATAAAAATGGAAACAAAATCATGTGTTGTCCGACTCGCACTTGGCCAGTTTTTAGTATTTGTTGTTATAGCGGCAGTAGAAATACATCATCTGTCTCTAGCTATCATGGTTCATGAGATACAGCCTGGTGACAGACGGACAGACAGACAGACAGACAGCGAAGTCTCAGTAATAGGGTCCCGTTATTTACCCTTTGGGTACGAAACCCTAAAAATCAACATGTAGCCTTTTAGAGTCACGCGCTCAGACGTGCTAGTTTTTTTCAAAAGTTTTCTCTGCATTAAAGAAACCTGCCTACGTTTGAACTCACGCAATTCTACTTTTACTGAACCCAAGGCTACAGGCGGCGTTTATCTTTTTAATTACATCTCCGGCACGACATTTTAGCATTGTGGCTAACCAATTAATTACGAAAATAAATGAACAAGCCGTTTATACACGCTGTAAAAATTGTGCGCAAAAAACATTTGCATGTGGCGAAGGTACTTTTTCAAATAAGCCTAAAATCGAATCACGAGCACGTATCACATTAAAAGTACATTAAATTCTCATTGTTTACCCTCTAAAATAATTGGACTTTTAAATTTTGCAAATTTAAGCTCATAAAATGTAAAATACAGGCCTGTGAGTTTTTGAAATAATAGAGTAACAATTCCTGTAGAAATGCTCGCTAAATAAGGATGTAAGTAGATGGATCACTGAAATCGTTGAAAGCTAAGTACCTACCTAATTCTAATAAATTCTGAAATGACTGAACTTCTATCATACTCATTCACGGTTAAAAACCTGTTTTCATTTAGAAGTTACTTATCGTATGTATCATATTTATTGGATCACAGAATCATGACAAGTGCTCTCCATAAAAGGTCAAATTATACGTGTAGTGTAGGTATGTCATAGATAACTATTAGGTCAAAGAAATTTTACAATGTAATAATATGCTTTACAGAAAAGTAGAAAGGATGAATAATAGGTTAGGTACTCACAGGGTCGTCGTAGTGCTGCGTATGTAGCGCAGTGGTGCTGCCCTCTCTGGAGTTGCAGGGTGAAGAGTGCCGCCTGGACCTCCTGCCCTCCTCCTCGTACTCCTGTAACACAAAGCTACCGTTACTACCAGGGAAACAGGACTCAACAGAGACTAGCTGTGGAATCGGATGTATTTACAAATGGGTTTGAATTTATGGAAGAGTTCACTTGAAATGAATAAAATCACACAGGATATGACAAGGGGCGCTTTTATCACGTCACTTTTATCTGTTTTATTTACAATACTTAAAATTACACTACCAGTTTTATAACACACAAAGCTTAACAATAACAAAACATGCAACTAAACACCAAAACCAAAGCTGTGTTCAATCAGTCACTAAAAAGTTTGACCACCTTTTGCAGATATAAATAATTTTGAATGTATTTGTGTAAATTACTCCGAGGCAGCGGGGTGTGAATCAGCGAAGGCTCACAATCAGACTGCAGCCCGAGGGATGACCAACTGTCTCAGCCATGCAATTGATTTTTCGAGCTATTTTTGCATGTTGGCACAGTTTCGACTGGCGGCTACCAACCCGGCCTGTAGGTGCCAACTCGAGACAACAGTCTTACCTCCTAAATCACACAACTTAATCCACTTATGCACAGAGCGTGTTATGTTCGAAAGTTTTGAAGGGACGTGCAAGATAAAGAACTGCAAGTGACAGACCCCCAGGTGTGTTGAAGTTTCGTAGGTGCTCCGGTAAATAACGTTAAGTGCGAGCGTATAGGACCACCTGCTAAGCAGACACTCTTGCGTGCTAGAAGCGAAAACTTTCCACAAGTCCGTGGTTATCGTAACCCCGATGCGGTCACAAAATACTTAATTTCCATATTTGGAAAAGTCACGCGACTGATAAACTTCTCATACAATAACCTTGGCTCAATAACTTATCTTAACTTTTAAGCTTATGTTATTGTTACATTTACGTAAAACGATTGTTTGATATGTAATTTGTTTGGCTAAATTATTAAATTGACGTAAATCTTTACTTCTAGAATACTTATTAGCAATTAGGCCGATGTTTAGTTGTTTAAGTATAATAAGTATTTGTTTCATTTTGTGTGCTTCTAAAAAGCGCAGTGTACAGTATAAATAAAAATTAATTTAAAATGAACTATTATATAACCTTTCTAAAACTAATAGTTACCTAAATTGTCTGGTCCTATATTCTACCACAGGATTAATACATTATTTCCACGTAAATACCTTCTGTCAAATGAAACCGAAACGGCGTAAATCTAGTTGGATATGGAGTAAGTATAGAGTTTGGAGCTACAACCGTCCTATTCGGTACATTGTAATATTATTCAGCTATTCTTATACAAAATAGTTCAACGAACGTTATACGTTGATTACCTATTGTCTGTTTTCAAGTTTCAACTATAGGCATTTACGGTATAAACGTTTTTACAGCACATAATGAAGCTGAGTGACGGCTTGATAGCTATTGTGTGCTGGCATTCATGTTCAGCAGCTTATACTTCACCTTCACATGCACGTGGGGCCAAATACAGGAATCCAAGTGGGCTATACTATATAACTAGAGTAACTATTCGATTTCAAAGCACTACACAGGGAAATGTTCCAAAGGAACAGCCATTTCCAGACACTACCCACAATAAAAAAGATAGAGATGGCTTATTAGATGTATCAATTAATATACCAACTTTATATAATCTTATTTATATATCTATGGCTCTGAATATATCGGAAGCGAAGCTGTCGTTTTATACCGCGTACATCCCAATGCATTATCGTTTCAGGGCGGAGAAAAGGGCGCGCGCTTTGAAAATACGCGGTTGATCCAATTTAATGATGGAGCCAATGGCGACAGGCACAGGCAACAATAGACATAGAGCCGTCCCGTGACACGACATGTAATATCGATGTACTTACGCAACGCCGTATCCTGGCGTTCGTTTCGTATAACTAAAATTTACAAGTACAATTCCTTGTACATTGCGCAGTAAGCGTCTACGATACTAGAGAGAACAACACAACACAATAATGCCCACGCAATGTATATCAAATTCGACTTTTGATATCTAGTTTTATAAAACAGCCCCTCATAAATAGACGGTTCATTATAAATAGCAACAAGAATGCTCAGCTAAGAGCGCCTGACGATATTTACTAATCTTTCGCTTAGTTCCGTTGTTCGGAGATTGTTATTTTAATATTGAAAGAAGCTTTATTCTTGTTAGTAACGAAAATGAAAAACAAACATCAAGTCCGTGATTATAATTCTCAGGTTTCGCCTATTTTCTTAAATGTTTTTAATGCTGTTGTCATTTAAAATTTATGTTATTTCATATACAGGACTAATTTTATTCAATAAATATGATATGTAAGTACCTATTATCTACTAATGCTGTTGCAATTAAAAAAAAATCTATTCGTAATTTATATATCGCGGATTATCGCGATGTATTTGAAAATACTTGTAGTTTTAAAATATCATACCACAGTTTTCGTGTGAATGCTCAAGTCAAACTTGACTGATGTTTTACATTAGTAAAGTGCCTATGATGAAATAATAAAATAATGTTAACATAAATTAAGTTTATTACTACGACAATAGGTAATTTAAGGGCAGGTTAAAACAGTTTTACGAATACTGATTTACTTTTGTAGTGTTATATTATATGCTCGAAATCAAAATAAACTGTTCTCTACAAAAGTATTTATTCTTGTGATTTATTCGATGAAAACATAAATTACGTGTACCCTAGTCAAAATGTCCCTTCGAGCTAAGATATTTATTATTCCCAAACAAACCCGCGTTAAGACTCAAATATAAACATTCAAATGAATACATAAACAGTAACAACATTCACATTCTTCTAATACTTTTGTTGAAAAAAAACACAACGGCATGCCACTTAAGGTCTGGGTGTGACCTAAATTCCTTAGGTTTAATGAGGTACCTTAGCCATAGCCCGGAGGTCCATGGGCACGTAGTCGCGGAAGGCGACGCGGCGCCGCCGGCGCGACGTCATCGCGACGGCCCGGCGCGCCGCGTACTGCTACGAGCTACGAGCAAGGGCCTATGGTGCTACGCGGGACCCCGTACACGTAGCCGTAGCTCTACGTTTGTTTAGGGGCTTGAGGGGGGATTTGCGAACATTCACTCTACGCTTTTAGGGAATGAAGTAAGTATAAACAAAATGATGTGGGTCTCTTGTGTTCAATTTGATACTCCATTTAATTTTGTTAGAAAATAATACCCCAGTAAGCTAATTACTTACTTTTAAATTACTTACGATCTTTTGATAACAAATGTAAGTATCTGTATTATTAATTTAAGAATTTCATAATACGTAATATTAAGTAACTTAAAACGCTTTTTACTAGAGCTATGACCGAATGATGCCAAAATACAGTGACTATTTGCAAGAGAATACCCCGGACACGCGTCACGTTGTAGGCACGTAGTACGCTTACAACTTGACACACACACGCGCAAATATAATCAAATACGCGTCCCGGTTCCGCTGTGCTTTCTATAGAACTCACGCGTTATTCATATAACATTATAGGGTACATATATACGGGAATATATGAAGGGTTTAGTAATAGGTACATATCTTATTTATTTATCGTCAGCATATGTAATGAGCTTATGATACAGTACAGACGATATTTGCAATATAGGTATATCTATCACGTCCACTGCTTCTAACTTCCACGCGATTTTATTGAGATGATTAGGTATTAGACTTGGTATATTTGAGGTTAAACCTACACACTAAAATACACAGATTATACATTTACATTACACTTTTAGAATAATTTTGAATATTCTTTCAGGCAATATTTGAAGGTACACACGTTGTAAAGTTGGCAGACTGACTTCTACGCCCAATGTTTGTTAGTCTGTTGTTTCCGGTCGCTGACTTCTACGTGACGTAACGTCCTCGTAAATCTACGTCAACACTTCAACTGCTCCTAGTCGTGTTATATGAAAGTGTCAAATATTCTAATTGTAAGACATGTTTTATTTCATGTTCTTTCACTACAAAAGAAATGTCAAATTAATGAGATTTTGAGGATGGACAGAGATAAACTAACATAGTTAGAGCTACTTCTATGTCATTTCGTATACCATTCAGATGAAAGTACTTTTACCCAGACTATAAGAAATAATGTTTAAACCTACGTGGAAACTGTTTTCAAATGATAAAATCTTACTTTTCCGTTTTGTTGCTAAAGGCCACTAGCTATGATGATAAGGATCTGAGTCAGGTCTCTCACGTTACGAAAATACAAACAAAACTGTAAGTTTCCCGCTACAACGGTGTATTTCTTTGCGGTTGTTTGTTTATTGACGACTACTGAACTGTTTTGACCAAGTTACTAACTTTTATTCAATAACTGTATAGTTGATAAACCATTGTAAAAGCACATTTTAAAATTTTAGTGACGCGATATGAATAATGAAATACTTTCAGGGAGAGACGAAAACTAATCTGAGTCAGGTCTTAGTAATGTTAAAATATCAAGTCAGAGCTCAGCAGAGATTGAAGTGCCTATCAAATGCGAAATTCATATACTTAATTCTTAGTCTTCAGATACCTAGATAAATCTGAACGCGTAGGTATTTTAGTATAGTTGGAAGGCATGGCGGCTTGGAAGTTTTACCTATGTGGTAATTATTCGCGTGTTAAGTTGGCTAACTTACGACACTCCGAGGCTGACGCTGAATTACGAGCAGGGTGTATAGGAGCTACCCTGCTTTGTTTGTTTATGGGTTACCATGTGGTTATACAGCGTGTAGCAAAAAGGTGTAGGTATGTAAAACAACAAAAAGCGAGTTTTTTCAGGTTTGGTTGAAACTAAACTCCTGTCTAACCTAAAGTACATTATATATAGTTTAGTGTTATGTGTTATAGTATAGTTTTGTGATCTACATTTTGGGCCCTAAAGTTTGGGTTTTACTTTTACCACTTGCAGCTCTAGTAAGTGGTGAAACCGTGGCTAAAGTTTCAGACCACTACTGGATTTAAGCCTCGTCGCATTAGGGGTTAGCAGATAACGTGTTCGTTGTAACTTCGGGAGGGAAAAAGAAAAACAACCCTTTTTTTAGCTCAGACGAGAGTTAAGTTAAGAGGATATGGAGAGCACGGTGTGGAAACTTCAGCTTTAAATAGACTTACGGAATTCTGTTTCAAATGCGAATGAGCCAAGTCTATATACTAAATTCATCATGTAAGCACTTGTACATAGTATATGGATAATAGGTAAATATTGCCTTTTGGTGAAATACGTAGGGCATTATTAATATTCGTGAAAGCCGGGCATTATCTCGGGCGCTAAGTATAGTACCGACACAGGCTGCTCGGTACTCCCGCGGGACTCATTTTCGCGAACACTGTGTTGTGACGTCACATACCTACTCCTACATCTGCACTGTACACAAATGAGAACGTGGAACAAAAAGGGAGCAGCTATCATCATGGGGTAATCTGTATTATTTATTAGTGAGAAACTTACAGAAAGTATTCAAAGTATAAAATAAATACTTTCGTTATTAGAAATTAAAGTATACCTAGCTTAGAGTGTCTTATTACAATTTTCTCAATTTTAAAGAATAATGTAATCTCACGGCACAACATATGGTGAAAACAACGTACCCGGTGTCTGTACTATGATATGCTGTCGATAGGAATTTATCGTAACATCATCGTGTGCTCTGCCAACTCGTTATCGAGACATGTTACCTATCCTAGTACATATATTGGTAGAAGAGGCCAATAACTGCTATGAAATATTTATGTGATACTGTGATGTTACTACTACCTATTGTTGAGTATAAATATTCTCATAGGAGGCGAATTTTACTAGGAACCAATTCGAAATAATCATCAATTTGTAAGTAATAAATAAATAATAGGGTCGTATTTCTTTCGTATTTTGACCTAAGTACCTTAAATTGGTATAAGTAAGAAGGCACTTCGGATCGCCCTAAATTCAGGTTAGGTTCGTGTCCCTTGTTGGAGACGCTGATGATGAAGAAGGCACTTTTGAAATATTTTCAGTTACACCTTACATGTTACTAAATTATAAGTGAATATTAGTGAAATCAGCAATATAAGTACCTATGTAGGTATATTAGATACCGATAGGGACGAGGCCATTAAACTAATTTATGTGAAACCCGGAGACATTCCCTTGGGCTTAGGCCCTTAGGTTTCCTGAGTATGTTAATATTATATGCATACAGCGAGCTCTGTTCCGGATGCTCCTTTAAAAAGTTAATTCTAAATTTATTCCTGTTATTTTTCATTTAAAATAATTGAATAAAAACAGAGGCCGTGATACCTAATGACCTATGTTTTCAAGATCTATTTATGCATCTAAACATATCGTATTTTACTCTTGTTTACTTGAAGACAGTCTTGAACGTATATTTACTACAAGGCTACGAGAAACTTTAACTTATTCGTTTACCTATTAGTGAAGTAAGAAGCTTTAGCAGAGCAGTAATAAGTAGGTCAAACTTGTATGAAATGAAAGTAATACTACCTATATCTGTATTATTTGCCATCTTGGTACATCTTGATTTTAGAAAGAGGGTACGGTATAGTTTGTTACATTTTCACTTCTTAAAACATAGATAAAGAATCTTGTATTAAGGGGTGTTCGATTTTACTGCTACTTTACTTTTACGTTTCGTAAAATAAATCAAAAGAGCCGGTAAGTTCGATTTATTCTTCTCCATTTTCACCCCATTAATCAATCGATTATGCGAAACTAAAATTAATTTATGTGAGAGCAGGCGAGTTTATCTGAAGCTACGTGCGCCGCTCCCGGGAGGCTAATTTCCACATACGAGTCGAGTTGCCATACGTATAGCTACGTTTTTGTAGATTATTTTGAAACAAAAAAACTGTCTATATATGATATTAATTATCATGACAAACTATATCTTGCAGATCTGCAAAACAGGAACACTTAGGAAGCATTAAATTTCAATATGTCAAGAAAATAAAGATGGTGCTGAGATGAAACATGGTATGGAGAACAAAGTGCCTATGAGTTATCTATACAACATTAAGTATAATAAGTAGAAAGCCGCCCTCCTGTCTGTCTGTAGAGAACAAAGCACATCCTGTGAGCTTTCAATACGTCAATTGTTTTAAAATACGATCAAACAAAAAGCTTTCTGCAATTTGATAAAAAGGGACAACACAAAGAAGAGCCTTAGCTAATATATAAAATAAAACATATTTGAATCTAATAAATATTATACTTATAGCAATTTATTGGATACTATGCAGTATACAGTGTTTGACGTCTCTTATTCGTAATTACTTACGGGCACCATATGCAAAAACACATTTTCTTTATTATACAGAGTAGGTTTTTGTATATCTACCTATGCTACGTGTACAGTGTTTTATGTAGCGAATACATAACATTTACATAAACAAGTTGAACCTATTGTAGCTAACAAAGGGAAAATCCAGCTGGAGGTACAAAAGGTGGTTTAGCGTAATAAATAAGCTTTGTTTACCCTGTGACTGCGGTTTTATAACTTAATATTTATCAAGCTCGTTCGTAGAGCATTCTATTAAAAATGACTTATTTTCGAAATTTTAAATGCACTAATCCAACCTAATATTCGCTTTCAGACGACAATCACTCTAGCTAGCCTAGTTAGACTTCTAGAATAGATTTAAAAACAAATACATTGAAAATAAGAAACAATTATGTATTATGCATCATACAGTTTCCTTTGTAGCATTGTAGCACCATCCTTATTTTCTTGACAATGGAAATTGAATTTTAAAAATATTAATGCGTTTGCTAAGTGGGAAGATGAATATTTAAATGAGGGTCGCTTAAAAGTCATTGTTACCTTATAGCAGCTGATTATTCCGAAAGTTATATTCAGAGTCAGAAGAAAATGCTAATAATATCCAAGTTAAAAGAAGGGAGGGTTCACTAACCCCAAATAACGAGCGTGTTATCTTTATGACGTCACGGAATGGCCGCCGCCGATTCGGCAGCTGAATTGCTTACGTCACACCATTGAGATGAGATGAGAGATATAGCTGAGGAATTAAAGAGGATAAATGAATAAGGGGTATTTTTTTCTCCACTACTGCAGTATTTTTGCTCTACAATTAGATAAGTAAGTAAGTCATCTTGGAACCGACATAATATGTACCTATTATTTTATTTATAAAAGTTCTATTTGATGTTATGCAAGAATAGTATCAGAAAGTCGACTATAACGGATATATCTAAGGAATGTGCGTGCAGTAGTGCTACTATGTCAGCTACCTTACACCACAACGGCAAAGGCACACGTCCAGTTTAGAAGAAGTACTTATATTTGAAAATGAGAAAAACCTAGACATACATAGATAGGTACATAACATAATTATGTATACCACCATGAAACTTTGAAAGGCATCAACATAACCCATTTAATCTCCTCATGAATGGAGATATCGTTTGATCGAAGACGATATCCGTGAAATGTCCCGGGAGATAAAACTACATTACAGAACTATTCGACATTTGAACCCGGGGACCTCAGGGTCACTTGGATCAAAGCCTGTAGAAACAGTTCTGCAAATTTTCAAGGTTTATCTCATAATCCTAACTCCCAAAGTCCCAATGGCTATATGGGCATAAAATATCCAAAGATAGTGGGAATATTGAAGTGTCTTTATCTATCTATGATCAGAAGACCAATTTTCCCTGTAAGATTTACTGAAAATTCTTATAATAAACTCATTGCATAAAGTGTATTTTTATTACATGAATAGTTATTAAATAATTTAGATTTAAAGTATTAAATTCTTTTAAAATGTGCAAAGTAGTACCAAATTTTCACATTAGGTAATTAAAATCACCCTTTAAGGTAAAACAAAGTTTATAAACAAAATATTTAATTCATATAGCTTCCCAAAAGCAGCTAAAAGTACAGATGAATATAAGCGCCCGTGACAGATGGTGATAAGAGCCCCCTTCCCCTTTTATGTCATGTCATGTCCTCCATTAGCGTATTACCCGCTTCCCTTTTATACCTGCTTTTAATTAATCATGGCCTTTTTTCATCACGCCAATTTATTATTAATTAGGATAATTTTTACTAGATCCACTCGTAAAATTAATTTTCGTTCATATTTAACTTCTTCTACAGAAAGCAGTTAATTACTTTACATTATGTTAATTTGTTTATTATTTTAAATTAACAAAAACATTAACATTGACAGCTATTAAATGATTTTAAATAAAACAAAAATATTTCTTACTGGGCTCGTCCGGGATTTGAACCCGGGACCTCTCGCACCCGAAGCGAGAATCATACCCCTAGACCAACGAGCCAATCAGCATATTGCGTTAAAATAGAAACCTAAACACTCGGCCCAGTGAACTATGTTATCAATGACGTCATCGCTGATGCGGCGAATCGTTTTGTCACATAACTATTTTATAGGGTTCAGCATCGATGATGATGATGATGATAAAACTATTCTTCTGGATAACTTGTTCATAAGATTCCAATGAGTTATTATAATTGTAATTGTAAATATTTGTGTGTATGTAATATTGGATTGAGGAGGATTGATTATTATGTGACTATTTTATTTTATTATTCTGAATTAATGTACTAACTATATGGATTTTATCTGAAATAAATTATTTAGAATATGAAATCTCATCTCATTTAGAAGTATTTTACCCGGTTACCTAATAACTAATAAAATAACATTTTATTTTCAGCTACACAAGAATATTTTTCACTATAGTATATTTTTATTCCATATTGTAGCACACGTAACAATAGGATAATCACTGGTTTTTTTTTTCATAATTGTTATTTAAATAATAATAACGACAATTCAACTTTGATAAACAAGATTTTTTTAAATAATCGTTATTTAAATAAAGCAATTTTTTGTTATTATTTTGATGAAGATATAGAAGTTAGTAGATAGGTAGAAAGAGATACTTACATTGAAAACTAAACTTGATTTCAATTCTGAATTTTCTTAAAACATTTCGAAAACAGACGAAGCCATAAAGAGATAAAAGCACTCCATAAAATATAGGTAAATGCGTAGAGTTACGTCACTACTATAGAACTATTCTAATCTAATAGCCGAGACAGAGCGCTATGGCTGGCCGCTATTACCGATAATATAGCCAGTATGGCTGCCCCACTGCCAATACCCTCACGGACCATTTCGCGATTTCAAACGGTACAATTTTGCCAGATTTACCCCTCGACTCTGTTACAGGAAATAACGGCCATAGTAGTGTGGTGTGAAGTTCTACTGCTAGCCGACCTCATGCAGCGAAAATCGTAGCGTGGGACCGGCTCGGCGGCGGTGCCAAGGTGCCACTCCGACCAGGCTATGTCATGAAAGTGTGGCGAGGGTGCCGCGAGCCGTGCCACAGGTAAAACGGAAAGAAAGCAAAAGCACGGCTCGCAAAACGCACCCTCCTCTGGAGGTAGATTAATCAAACTAAATTTAAACTCTTTAATTAGACTACCTCCAATATTTTTCAGAGCTACAGGCTGCGAGAGTAAGGAAATCGTAAGAAGAAAGTGTGTGAATGGTATCAATGAGTCGATAGTGACACCCAAGATGCTAGACAAGGCGTAGAAAGTGGATGTGGTCGATACTGATAGTAAGTGTAAGAAGGTAATTCTGGCAAAATCACCTCGTGTGGTGGGTCCAGGTCCTCATCGGGCGGCGGCGCGTCCCCCGCACCACCACCCCCCGCGCCGCGCCAGCCGCGCCCGCTCCTGCCCCACAACACACAGTCATCATCGGCAACAAACCAACACGCATAACAATACAAGCTTAGCTATAATATACTACTCAGTACCTACTGTTACCATTCCAACATACATAAACAAACATTCTGATCGTTAAATGTTTTCACGCAGATTTCGTTCCGCTTACATATCAAGCTGGTTCGATAAGCTTCACAGTTTAATTTAAGTAGGGCACTTATTTCGAACGTCTTGCCTATCTACCATCATTACTTTTAATCATGGGTCGTTTATAAAATGGCCCTTTGTTTTTATTCCGAAGGCCTTTATGGGAATTGAGTGTCATGTCGCTTACTAGCCGTAAATTTAAAACAGCCCTTTCGGCAGCGGGACAACGGAATAAAGCCGCCGGTGATAGTAAATGCGAACGTTTATGCCGCCATAAAGCAATCGATTTCGTTGAGAAATAAAAGTGGGCGCGCTGGCGGTCGGCCAATGAGATGCCAAAGGAGAGTAAGCGCAGACAAGAGCCTGTGAAAACGACGGGTTATTTTCGCAAAAGAGCGCACGAAAGCGAATGCTTGACGAGGACTCAGCCTTTGCTTTCGCACTTTGAGGAGCACTTTAACGTTTAAGCGTCTTGAAGAGGGACTACGAGGGATTTACGCCTTGCTCATTAGGAATACACGAGTGAGGGACTGCCTGCTCTGACGCGGATTATCTATATCTGGCGCTAAAAGGCTGCGTCTGTCTTTAGCTAAGAGCTCATGGCAATATGAATATTTGAAGCTTCCTGAGTCAGGTAAAATTCACAATATTTCTACAGTTACTTCAAAAAATCTTGATTGTTATGAATTTAAGTAAAAAAAATAACCACTAGGGGTTGTAATAAAGAGGGAGTACCTGCATATAGTCTAGCAAGGTATGGTTAGGTCACCTGTATGCGTGGTCGTGCGGAGGCAGGCCCAGGCCGGAGTCTTCGGAGGGAGAGCGGTGGTCGGCCACCAGCAGCGCCTCCGCCTGCCCCTCCTACAACAACAACCCGAGGGCTCACCCAACCGCCCTACGACTTGCACCTACTTATCAGCTCTTCTTGAGAGTAAAATGATCATGAAAGCATTCAAAAACGTGTTGACAAACTTCTCGTAAACCGAATATGAAAGTGTTTCAAATATTGTGACTTTCGTCAATAGCAAGAAGTGAGAGCCACTTTGCATCTTAGGACCGAATTCGTAGGTTAATTTCTGAAATTCGTGCAAATGCTTCGTTAGGGATGCTGTTAGCAGGCTTTTATCGTAACGCAGTAAATTTTATTTTCAAATTGAGGGTTTTCCGTGAACACGGTTCGAACTAATCTGATTTCTGAGGACGTGTAACACTACTAACAGATCCAATGTTTATGTAACAAACTAAACTGCTACACACGCTTTAAAGTTGCTATAAGGTGCTACGAAGTGACATCAATGATCCGATAAGTTTGACGGCTTAACTATGATTGTAAATGAAAATTGACAGTCTACATGTAAAACATTTCATGCTATGGAGCTACACAACAACTTGCATATAACACTAATCAACACACTAATATCAAACCGATATCAAGCCGGCAAACTTGGGAACGGCGTCAAATTACAAATGTAGGCGAATAGTTCACCTCGCAGCACGTTTAGCAGCATACACACACACACATGCAACAACATATTATCAAGTTGTAAGGGTGCGTGTGCACTTACCGCGTCGTGCAAGTCGTGTATCGCCGAGGAGGGCAGCATGTGCCGCTCGCCCCCGCGCTACAACAAATCCACCATCAACTACCAGTGTACACGACACTTTACTTAACTTGTCCTCTATAAGTATGTCTTATGTCTTAGTGCTACAGCTTTATCCTTCAAGCGGTTTTTGCTACTTACTTTCCACTGATACCTTGATTACATTTTGACTGCGCAAAGCATAATATGGTAGTAATAATTTAAGACAATAAAAAGCCGATTTTGGCTGGGATGCTGTTTTGTATTAGCAAATTATAGTCCAATTGCCTATAAGTAATATTTGATAACAATCAAGCAATTCGTATTATGTCATGAACATGATCAAATTCCCTGAATACTCAACTCAATCGATGAAATTACAGTGCATTCCGCTTTGAATATGAAATAGCTGGCGCAGAATGTGCAGAATTATACAGTGTGTGTTTAATATCGAGGAAAATACATAGTTTATAGTCATGAATGTGAAACTAGAGAGCCGCCACGCACAGCATAGTTTTCATCCATATCATTTACATTATAGTAATATTTTTGCATCTCTAAGTACGACTAGAATGCAATGAGTGATATTTTGAACACCTTTTTGATTGAATACGTTTGGCATAACATTACGAAGCAGTCTTGAAATCTCTTAAAGAAATTCAAAGCTTTCACGGTGAAGAACAGAAAATTGTATTCTAAATGTGGAGACAACTTTTTTATTATTATATTTTTATTTTTATTCCCTTCCAAATTCGATAACAATTCGATAGCAAAAGGTGAATTGTAAATGAAGTACGCTAGCGGCCACTTAGTTCGGCAACGGAGCGTGTAGCTGTAATTACTGGCTCCAGGCGGCGTCGGGCCGTCAGGTCAGCTGGATTATGAGATTACTGGGAGCTGGCCTAATGAACTCCCGGAATATACAAATTATTTGCTAAGAAAAGATTGAGTGGAGTTTTGGTACTGTCTGATGGCGCGGTTTCTATACATTTATAATCTAATGATTGATATAATTCTATAAAGTTATATAGTTTAAATTATTGTTTGTGTAATTATACAGAAAATTGTGATTTTGTATTAAAATCAGCAAACTTTATGAACCTCCTTAAATGTGTGACTAATGTAATTAGCGAACCACGCAACCAGGTGGTTCACATTTAAAATAATTATGAAACCATTATAAAGTTCATATAACTATGGAAAATATAAGTCCGTAGCCACCAGAAACCTTACATAACAGACCGTACTAAGATTAACTCCAACTCAACATGGACGAGACACTATTGTCCTCTCCCCTTTTTACAAGAAGGTAGCTCGGCTGCCTGCTGAGCGAACTTATCTAAACATAATAACTATATACGCTGGTACTGCATTTTAATCAAGGTATTCATAATGAAACTTCGAGTCGGGTTAAAGCTTTGTCTAAGTAATATTCTGTCTGAAAATTTTAAAGGGCAAAGGTGTTAAGTACACAACTACAGCTTTGGAAGCATATTGTAACTTACAGTTTTACTCATGCAGCAGTTCACTCAAACTTGTATAGGTACTTCTATTTCTTCCCTACCAAATCGGCGTACTCTTTATTTACAGCTATTAAGTATGTGTCAAAGATATAGTATGAACAGTAGCGTTATACCTTTATATGGTGGTCGAGAGGCTCTTCCCTCCTGTAGACCAGCTCGTCGAACCTCGGTCGGTCCTCCGGCACCATGAACTCTCGGATTTCTGTTAGAAGGGTGTACTGCAACAAACATACATGGATCAGTAAAGTATATTCAAATTTTTTTCAAAGGTGTGTGGGTGAGAATTCAAAGCGAGAGTAATCAGGCTTCTTCTGGATAAGCTTGCTGCAATGTCCAATCTGTCGCTAAAACTCTGACCTCTATTCCACTACAAACAAAAATTTGAGCATAAAATAAACTGGCCCAAAAATTATTTTATTATTTAACTTGAAAGTTAATTTGGTCAGATAGACCGATCCCAAACAAGCAAATAAAGTTCTGCTC
>JARACY010002007.1:0-48337 GCA_029255725.1 Scrobipalpa atriplicella
ACACACGCCTGAAACTGTTAATAATTAATATATAAACTGAGTGTTTGACTGAAGGCCTTGACACACTGACCAGCCAGCCGCAAAGCAATATTGACTTAGTAGAGTCGACTCTTTGTTTCAAACACTTGAAACATAAAAACATATGCAAAAATGTTCTCATGAGAAGCACTCGCATACCAAAGGATTGATTAAACATGATTTTATAGTCAAACACATAAGAGTAGAAATTAAAAAGTAGCAACATCGTCGTGTCGTCCCTTTCAAACCGCGTTGCTATGAAAGGGACGACACGACGATGTTGCTACTTTTTAATTTCTACTCTATCTTGTCGCACTATATTATGAGATTTTTTTGAAGTTCCCTGAAGTTAATCGTTTACGTTTTACATACCTACTTATTAATGAGTATAATTGGTATTTCACAAATACAATAATTTAAATTGTATACTTATTGGAAATTAAAATAAATATAAATACAAATAGGAGGTATATATTAAGACAAAATAGAATGGTAATTTTGCCATTACTATGATATCACCCATAAACAAACATTTCGCAAAATATCCCAATAAACATACGAATGTCCAAGATTTCTCCACTAGCCTCATCGCATCGACTCCTACGCATGCCTCGTTTCCATTATTCGCGTCATTACAGCCGTGGACAGTGGCATGAGATTGTTATGTCAACCGCAATGGGCATTACGTGAGGTGCAGTAACTGCACTCATATTTGCAGAGGCTATGGTCTGTGCAGACGGAATGTAACATGGCCGCAAAAGGTTAACGGCAAAAGAAGTCGACTACGACGTTGAGAGCATTGTTTATAGCAAAACACACTTAAACGAGTATTTCTTTGTAATAGAGAGAGACAGACCACAATTCACCTCATATTAAGCCTCTCGCAATCGCAACACCTCGGTTACAAAATAATGCACAACCGAGCTTTCATACACAGAACTCCTTTGATCAGTTCAATTGTGGAAGGATCATAGCAGGCAACATTATAATGTGCTGTTGTGGATTGCCGTGTAGAAACTGTGACAAATGATTTCAAACCGCTATTTACAGCATGCTAATCACTTCACTTCTTTTCAACAACTTTATTTTACTTTGCAGTTGACTTACAGTATATCTGTACAGCCCCTTAGCAATGGAAGCTACAAGGACGCACTAACCACTAACTATGTGCGCATGCGCCGATGGCTGGCGATAGCGCGGGAAAAATGCCGTGTGGGTGTTTAGCTCGGCCTAATGAGTACAGTAATGAGCATAGTTTAAGTATGAGCCTAGTAAGTAGGTGCATTATTATCTATGTAGGTTTAAAACGCAAAAGGCGATATTTATGTTCAAGATTGTGTGTTAAGTTAAGATTTTCGTGAGCAGCAAAGTAAGATTCATTTCTAACTTAAGTAACGATATTTAAAGATAGAAACGAAACAAAATAAGAAACCGAATAGTTCACTATTATCGGAATTTAGCTTCATGGACCTATACACACACATTGTACATGTACACACACACTGTATGTTCGATTATTACCAGAAGACTTTACACATTTATTACCAAGTTAATTAAGATTTTCCTAGAGCGGAGATATTTATCTACAGACAAGCCTTCTTTTTTCATTAAGCATTTCGTGTTAAAAACGACCTCGAAAAGATTAAACTGGTGACCCAAAAACTAACTTCTATTAAGTTTAAACCATAAAATCCACATTCCTATTGAAATACATCATTTTAATCAAGATCTTGCGTACGAGTATATGTCAAAGTTTAACGAGTTTTTAGTTTGAAACCTTTTATGTCGGTGTCAGTGTAGACCTTGATTTATCATTTGGGACATCCGTTTCAATATAAAAATTGCATTTCGGTTAAGGTGATTAAAAATATTAAATTTGTAAAAAATTACCATTAAAAGAGTTGAGCAGAGATGAAACAAACATCCTTCAACTTGCTACGATCCTTGCAAACTTCTTTCGCTTCATCCACACTCATCAATCTTTCATGCATGCTCGACGGTTTAGGGTACTCCTGACCTGACCTTTCTCTAGGACGACCCTGATTTGATATAAATGAAATGAGTACCTATTCAAATAATAGTACACATCTCAGCTTTCCACACAAATAATTAAAGCAACAACTATTACACAGTATTTAACACAGACCTATTCCTACATACCACAGCACCATTACAATCAAGATTTCTAAGTCATTCAGCCTTGAGCCTCATTCTTACATCAAAAACACCGCTGACAATTATCCTCACTCTTAGAAATACTTTTCTATCAGTGGCCAGTCTTGGAAATTAAAAAAAAAAGCGGTTGTACAACGAGGTGCGCGCGCGCATGACCTGGTCACAGCACGGAACCAAGCGTACGACTTTACAGATCATGTGGGCAAAGTGGAAGAAAAACAACTCTGAGAATGTCAAAGCTGCAGTTATTAAATTTACTACATACATTAACACCTGTATGCATTTTGGTGTAGGGAAAGCGTCAACGACCTCATTAATAAGGTATTTCTGCAAGGTCTAATATGTTTTTCAACGAATTGTGTATTGCTATGGTGATAGATTAAGGTTAGATTTACTGTTGCATTATAAATATCTTTGTAAGAAAACGAAAGGTTTAAATATTGTCTTGTCTTTCAAAACAGCTAAAGGGCGAATTTGTATTTCATCAAATTCAGAGGTAGAGGCAAGGCACCCAATAGCCTAACATTTGCTGCACTTCTTGCATTTTGAAATGCCTTTACCAATTTCCTTTAACCTCTTTCACAACCCAACACATGCCATCAAATTTTATACTTCACATAAATACAGTTTCAAAAGTCCCTCCTGTACTACGGTCCTGGTAGGAGAACGATTTGTATAAATGTGTCCAATAAGTAACGGTTTAGTTTAAAATTTAGAATGGACATGACAATTTTGACTGTAGAATCTGTAAAATATTATAACAAACTGAAAATGCATTCCTCTAAACGATTTAATGAAGTGGATATTTCGCTCTTGACTGGGTAAGCCCAGAGGAGGCAAAGTCGACAGCCACCAGTTTTCAAATAACCTGACATTTGCTACACTGCATCTTTGAATTTCACCCCTTTCACAACACACGGCATCAAAGTTTATACTCCCCATCAATTTCAGTTTCGAAAGTACCATGGACCTATAAGGTCTACAACAGTGGGAGAACTGAGAACAACACGTCGTGCACGATTGTTTCCAAACAATGCATTGTAAAATGTCAGAGCACTTGGCTCAATTTATTTACCCCATAGCTCACGTGGCCAATATCGCTTTCAATGGTACTCGCACGTTGGCTTCTCATGACAGCCTGGTGATTTGGTTGTATATGCAGATTTTATGATGATTAGAGAAGTCAAGGATCAATTTTTGCTTACAGACTATTTAATCGTACTTTCAATTAACAAAGTAATTACAGCCTAAAAGATACTTAAAATGTAAACGAAGATTGAAAAAGCAACGTCAGATAATTTAGTCGATGATGCAAATTCCAACTCAACAACAATAAATTCTTAATTCGAACATAACCCGAAATAACTCAAAAACTTCTAGAAAACTGCATTGCCCTTGTAAATTTGACAAAGCACCGAAATTCATCAATATGAAGACGTCTGGAGGTTGAGTTGAATAGCTGGAACTGGATGTGACGGACACTTCATTGTTGCCAATGAATAGACTTCTAACTGACAAATACGCCGTTTTGAGGCAAAAAATAA
This sequence comes from Scrobipalpa atriplicella, assembly GCA_029255725.1. Lineage (NCBI taxonomy): Eukaryota > Metazoa > Arthropoda > Insecta > Lepidoptera > Gelechiidae > Scrobipalpa > Scrobipalpa atriplicella. The sequence goes on from JARACY010002007.1 coordinate 3,738, forward strand.
TCACCCACCAGTCGGTACTCTAACCAAGGATTCAAAAAGATTAAAAACCATTCGAATTCTTAAATTGCTGCCATTGAAAAAGTTGCTGTCGAATTTTAGGTCATTAATAAATAACACAAATAATAATTTAATCTACCAACTAAAATTCTAACAGAATAATCGTTTAGCACATTGTAGAAGAAAACCTTGAAAGGGGAACCTTGGGTTAACGTGGAATACTTCAGTAATACAACACTTATATTATAAGTTAGGTTCTATAACTTAGGTCATAGAACCGAGTTGTGTTGCCCAATTGGCTAAGTTATGCTTCTTTGTTGCAATTATAGTCATGTCTTTCAGCTGGTAAGAATAAGAACCCAAACATTTTGAAGACACTGAAGCGCGTCTTCATTTTCTAAGTACCTATACAAAATATTAGAAGAGATAACTTTCGAAAGATTTTGTGGAAGTTTACAAATTATATATTATATATTATGAATAAATAGAAATTGCACATTGTGGCTTAGCCACAGAATTTATCATTTAAGTAAGTAGGTAAATCGTTTAACATAACTCAACTTGGCAACTGGCAACTAAGTCCTAACCTGAGCCAGTGAACGTAAGGTCAGGTGGAACAAATTGACAGTTCATTTATTAGCATAATACCTATACCCCAGAGCGACAGTGGTACCATTGTAGTCGTAATGCGATTACAGACATAATTGACAAAGATTACAATCTAACACATATAGCATTGTACCGACATCTATAAGAATGACGTAGGTACAAAGTAATTTCGGCTTTGACATTTATTTATTAAAGCCTTTGATTCAGTGTTATCGTTCCTTTGTCTAGCCATTTAGCAAATTATAATCTACCCTTGACCTGCTGTCACAAACCTGTACAATTATAACCATTACAGCCTACATGCTTAACAAAAATGTTGTACCAGAGTGTGGGCTCAACACAACAATCTCTCATAGTAGCGATCACAGATTAAACTTTATATAAATTAATTTTACGACATCGCCCCGACTAATTGCACGTCTCTGACATGGGATAATGGCCGCCTCGATCGAGCATCATCTTCTAAACTGTTATTAGATAACAACAGTGGAGGAGGGCGCACCCTGTACTTACCGGGATATATTGAAAGCCGTCCGGCGAGTAAAATCATAAAATAATAAACATGCGTTATAAAGCGTTAATGCTGAGGTGTTACTTCCCGGAAATGGCGCGTCGAGACACCACGGACACTCGAGCGGGTTCCATAGTGCGCTTATTAAAAGTGTTAACTTGTTTACAAATTTTGACATTTAGTTCGGCCTCTGGTGACATTCGCGGGGGTCAGGTGCGCGCTGCGCGGGCGCTGCTCCTGCGTAATTGCGCACGCGCCTTCCGACAGCCGTCCCCGGGGGGCGGCGACGCTGCCACGGAAGCTTAATTATAATCTCGTATCTCCTTGACACCAGCAGCCTTTTAGCTTTACAACACGGCTCGAATCGAAATACGCCGTCGCGGCGCCGCGAGTGCGTACTAGTACCAAGCAAAGTAAACAAACAGTGCACGCATCGCCGATGCGACGCCTTCTTTCCGGCGTTGATCACTTCTCCGAAGCCAAACAAAGCGTTCCCGGACACGCTGCAGCAGCTCTCGTTCTTCTGCGATTGTTGCTACTGAAGCTCGAACAGTTTCGGAGCGATTTAAGCACGCAGCCGTGCGTATCACAACGTCCCAGCCACTAGCGAGGTTCCCGCGCCGCGGTCACTGTCTCGTTGCCCAACAGAGGCGCGGTGCTCACGAGTTGTTTGTAAAGGTAATTAAACTGTCCAGTTTGCACCGCCCACAGAGAAGACGGGACGTTTCAATTAGTGGCGTCTAATCCCGAAGCGAGTGTCGCAACAACGGCACAAACGCAGCGTTATCAGCGAGATAGCGATAAGAACTCTCGTGAGAGTTTACATTATCCGGCAAACGTTGCGAAAGGAACGAAAGCGGGCGCGATGTGGGGCGCGCATTAATCTTGTACCAGTGACACGGCCAATTATTGGGGCCGGGGAATTCGCCGCAATCTCGGGCATGATGCGTCTAATGACGCGCCGAGATCGCTGGCAGCATTGCGCCGCCCGGGATGCCTTGCCCGTATACGATCCGCAAGCGTGCGCTGCGTTTGCGCAACGTACGGTAGGCGTTAGCTGTCGCGAATCGTCGCTCTAGATGCGCGGAGACAATGCGCGTTGCGCCAGCGCAGGCCACGACGCGTTTCGCAACGTCTACGCGAACCTCTCGGGGATTTACGGATCACGGAAATATGTTATGTTTAGAATAATAGCCGACGATCTCGGGGATACCACAATATACATGAGATAGTGCAGTGGCGATGTCGACAGAGCCGCTCGGCCGCCGTCGGCGCCCACTCTCGCGTCGGCGTGCTCCAAATTAATATTATATTGTGTTACAATTACGGCAACGCACACAGCTGTATCTGGCAATAGCCGGCTATCGGCTACATCGCGGCGTATTTGGGTCACGCCAAATTGCTTCTCTTATCGCGTTTTCGCAAATCGACAGTGGGCGATCGCTTCGAGAGTAAATGTCACATCCTTTCCCTTATCAATCAGCGGGTTTGTGCAACTGGGTGGTAATGGCAAAAGAAATGGTATTCGCATTCGCATAATGCACGGAGCACAATGGCCCGGGTGTGATCGGTCTCAGAACCTGACCGCCGTGGGAACCGTATGCGACAAATATGCGACAATGCGCTTTGTTTAGTGCGTGCGCGCTTCTGGGGAAAATATACGCGTAAACTCATACGTCTCATACACTACAATTGCCGAGCCCTTGCTCTTCTTTCAAAACGCTCCATTGTTTGAATGTAAACGTTAAAAATAACACATAGTACCCGTCTGAGATGAAAGAGCATACAAATGGGCTTGAAACAAGACTGTGAGTCAGAATATAACTTTGCAACTAATTATCACCTCGACGTGTTAAATGTCTTATCTACACTCTTTTTATTTGGCTGAGGTCATACGGTGTCGTCCATTAGTGTAACCTGCTTTTTGACAATAGGCTATTTTTGGTCTGAGTTCCGACTGGTTAAAAAAATCTTTGTACAATGTGGGTCATATTTGTTTATTAAGCCTAACGGTTTAACCTAAATGACTCTTGATTTCTATAAAACAGACATAGAATACCAAAAAACAATATTAGTGGCTAACTACATAATAACACTATTAAGTGCAACTAAACATTCTACATCAATGACATAATCAACAACCATGACGCCCAAACTAAAATATTTAGTTCCTGACCTGTCAATTCCTAGAAAGACAGCTAAACCACACATATCAACCTTACAATAACTACATGAACTACCTATAACGTATTGTTCGTTTGTTCGTAAGGAATTTGTCAAGACAATGTGTCAAGTGCAACTGTGTAAACATGGCTACCGAACGTGAGGCTTGGCAGACTTGGCAGTGTTTACATCCATATGAAACTCAACCTTGGTAAAGGTATATAGAATTACTATCTAAACTAAGATAAAAGTATGCCTACGATAGAACTATGAAAAATTTCATTATAATATCGATAAAAAAATTGTATGAAAGTGCCACTATGTAGACTTCATTCTAGGATGATTTTGCTTACTTCAAGGTTCATCAATTAAAAATTATCGTGTTAAGATAAGACTCGAGTCATTCTTCTTCAAATGCTTAAAGACATATAAGTATTGTAGCATTTGGTTTTCTGTAAACATATTATTCTTAAATAAGATGTCGGGCTAGTGTTAAACTTGAGAAAGTAACTTGGCACTTTGGTCATTTCACCCCTAAAGGAACAAACGTCTAGACCAGTAGTGTAAATTATGAAGTTTTTTTTTTTTTTTTTGTTGTGGCACTAGTTTTACTTTGTGCCAGTGTCAAGTTTTTTTTTTAGATGTTGTTTTTATTTGGGTCATGTAGTGACGTCATATAATTCGCAACTGAGCAAGCATTACACTCAGACCCGCTGTCTAACTATTGTCTACTACTGTTTACTTCTAGATAGACTACTAGAATTTCTGAAACTATTGCCAACAATTTCTAGAGTCGCCCACGTTTTCTTGAATGGTTAATTTAGATTCATTATTTTTATAGGCTGAACGTTTGGTGTAGTTTTTTTCTTTATCCAAGGTCAGTTATGCTATTATGAACGTTGAAAACCTGTGTTACTTCATTCATTTAAATAGGTTACCAATAAAATGAACCCGTTATTGTGCGTCACAAGTCGTACCATCAAGCTACAAAAAAACGAATGGAGCAAAAATTATGACAGCATTTTAAATGCAACCGCCCATAAATTCCACGCCCCTATATCATGTGCAAAACGACGGTCAAACACAACGGTCACTGTGATTTGTGCCCACTTGTGTCTGCAAAAATGTGATCGAACCGCAAAAGGTGTGGCTGCCAACGACCCCACATATGACTCATTCAACCGCCGACGGCAAACTGGCCACTTACTCTAACCGTCTAAAAAGAAATAATCAAATTCAAATCAGGAAGGCGTTTTTGAATCTGGAACGTGCCTCGAACTACACATTTGAATTTCGAACCGGTAGAGACGCAACGTATTCAATTACAAGATTATGAGTGTGAAATAACTGTACATAATATATAACAGTCAATGAGATTACAGTTAATCATTATTTGGCACTGTAAGCAATAACATTTCAATTTAGATGCATCGGAACCTCAGAACTACGCTTTAATTGAGAATAATGATAGGAATCAAGCTTGCAGCTCTTGTTCAGTAGCGGTATTCTATTTTCCAAATATACTCCTATTAATGATTAATGATGTAGAAATCAGAACTAAGCCAACTGTCCAAAACTGATAGATACACGGTACAAAGAAAAATTAATTTGGGTCAGACCAAAGATTTGGTATGTAAAATATATCTGCGTCGCATCTTTAACACTTATATATTTAGGTAGATACATAATAAAATGATTGATATTCTCATAGGTACTTCCTTCACTTTCTCAATAAAACAATGATGTTAAGGCCGTCTAAAGTACCAGGATATCATAGACATAGTGCAATACTTCATAACTTGCGTGCCCTTACAGGGAAGCCCTGTAGATGCTATCTCGGTGAGCAATGGGGCTAGTTATTGCTTATGACAACTAATAAAATGCGATTTATTGCCAGCAGCACAGCCTTTATAGGACCGAGTGGATTTTCTGAGACGTTCAATACTTTTGATTTCGGAATACATTTCGATGTTTAAGGAATTATGGGTTTGGAATGGAACTGGAAATGCATGATGGTCGTGTACTTCCTTTAAAGAAATAACATATTTGATTTTGCTCAAAGGCAGGTACTTATGACATAATATACCTGATATGAAAAGCATTAGAATTTTTTAAGGCCAGATACCTGATACCTATTATAAAAATATAGAAAAAGCATTCAAAAACTGTATCTCGATATTATTTGTCAAGCGCAAATTTCAGATTTTATTTTAAATATTTATGTTTAAGCACGAAACAGTGTCAGTGTAATTAATTAGCATTTCTAGACTCTTGTGCAAAAAAACTAAGGTCAAGCTAGACCATCATAGACAGTTAGGAATTCCGATGGTGCAATTTAGATTACAAAAAATTAGTATAATAGAGGTCTCGTTCGATTAGTTTTCGAGCTATAGAAGTATCTACTATTCGTTTTGAGTTTTCGAAAAACTAGTACACCAATTATTTGGAATACGGATTGGATACACCTCCAGCTGAATAATGCGAAATTCCAAACTCATCTGGAGAGAAAATAATGAAAGGAAATGTATGTTAAATTGGATTTGAATTTCAAGACCTAGATTGCTAAAGCGAAATAGAAACATTGAAGCACTTTCTTTAGAAATTATGCACAAGTCGATACGGCAGTGTTTATTGAGATGAACATTGCCCAATGTAGGTCTAGGTAGGTACATACATACTCACCTACATGCATTTTTATCATTCCTTTTTTTTTTCGTAATGTATTTTCTCTCTAGTCATGAATGGAAACATAATAAAGGTGATTTTATATCACAAAAATGCATCGCATCACCCTCCTCAGAAAGATGTTTAAATCCCTGATTTTTCGTAACAAAAAGGAACTGACGCAACAAAAGGTTGTATGAAAGCACACCTTTAGCAAGACTAACGAACGAACGAGATTTCACAAAGGAACTAATCTTGTTCCACAAGAGATGGGTCTGCGGTGTCTGCGCAGATGTCAGTATTGTTAATTGAACTGAGTTTACTTGGAGACTCGCAAACTCATATGCTCTTTATTATACCGCATATTTTTTTTACTATTATTATTTCTTTATTACCGTATATTATGATTTTGAAATAAAAACTTTGCAACGATAGAAAATTGCGTTTCGTTTCGCCAATATACTTCTATGGTGGACTATGGAAGCGATAGAACTGTTACATTTTCTAATAGCGAATGGTATCTTCGTTTTTGGCTAAAGTACCTACATTTTGCGATTGAGCTTTATAAAAAATCGTCCTAGGTAGTATATCACCACAAAAGACTTATGAAATATCAACGAAGTTCGCTTCTTATCAGATCGCCGCAATATCTAACATTTGGTACTCAGCACGAAATGTCACAGATGCAAGCAAAGCCCTGTCCTCGTGCGGTGAAGGTACAAAGCTGAGGTACATGCGCAAGCGCACAATGGAATATTTCGCCGCCATTAGAATACAATAACAAGGTCGCCGGTCCAATTTGCTATTATAATGTCGATTCGAAAAATCTGGATGCATTTGGCTGAGAATTCTGCAAGTTTGTTGATATTTAAAGTTGTTTTTGTAAGAATGCAAAACAAAATGAAATATGCAAACTTTGAAGGCATTCCAGATATATAAACATTTCCAGTTATCATCATTAATAACGTGCACTGCACAGCAAAGAGTGAACTCACTTAACTATCATTTGCGTCTGATTTTCCGAATACATACGACCCTAATCTCCTAAGACTTAGGACAAAAACTGTTCACTTCCACTTAGGACCTAAGTTAAAGGGAACAGTTCTACTGTAAGTTCGTTCCAACGTCAATTCTGTCTCTGTAAACTCTTACCTAAGAGTCTAAAGCTTCAGTAAAAAAAAATACAAACCTCTTGACATGCAAGTAAACACAGCTAACTACATATTACAATTAAGAGATTGACATCTGAATACGCGTCCGTCAATGACCGTCGCATGCGCACATATTCGCGCACATCCAGTAATTAGGCGCGTCAATGTCAGAGGTTGTGTGGGCCCCTGACAAGCGCAAGAGATGTTGTTGTAAATGCTAATAAACAATGGGAGGTTAATTAATATTCTGGGCTTCTGATGTTACGCTTAATTACATACATACATTCAAAACGAAAAAAAAATATACTCGAGAAAAAAAAATCACACACGAGGAGTAGGTAGATTGCTTATTGCGTACTAACCTTTATGTTATACTTAGTTACAATAAGTTTAAGCTGAAAATCTATTACTTAGTACAAACAAAACATTCTCAAAACCTTGCTACATTAGCACAAAAATGGCGATTGACACTTCCATCCGCTGAGTCACACCACTCGACTTCCGCACGAGGTTGAGCTGCAGAAATGTCACCCATTGACCTCTCGATTCGAGGATCGCACCCACGTATCGACACCTCGAATAGCACCCGAAACATCTTAACCAATCGGAGGCGAGGGATTCTCGGTTAGAAAAACGAACTAGTTTTTTGAAGAGCAATGGAAAGTGGTTCATGGGAATCAGGTAATATAAGATTACCCAAGTGAATTATACTTACGTAGGTACATACTATTACGCCTGTATCCCTAATGGGGTAGGCAGAGCGACAACGACCCAAACAAAGGTCGTTCCGCCACGTAAGACAAATTTTGGGGCTCATACTTAGTTCATTACAGAAATTAATGCTAAATTCAAATTGAATCCTTACTCTAAAACACAATTACCTATTATGTAAAATATCAGGTACAGTTAACACGTAACACCCATTTAGCATAGACAGTAATACAGCAACTAAGTGTTATAAGCAGCTCATCAAAGTTCAGAGCACGTGGTTATATAACGACAATGCGCTATATGGGACAATCACGATTAACCTGAATCGACGACCGTCAACTATCTATTAAACAACAACCCATCAGCACGATCATCTTCATGTAATTGTTCACTATTTATAACACTGATACAGATAGCTTGAGGTTCTGTTTGTTCGTTTGTCCGTATATTGTTTAAGTACTTTAGAAAATTGGCTAAGTCAGTCATTTTCTTAAGAGCGCCGTATCGAACAGGAATCGAAGGGGTCGCCACGGCCGAAATCGGTAGGATCAAAGATCACTTTAGAATAAAATAAGTTAAAAGTAGATTAATTGAAATATTTTGTGCTGAAATAAGGTCTGTATCAAACTCAATCGGTCATTTTGGATCAAAATACCGGGTGTAAGGGACAGCGTCCCGCAAACTGATAGGGGTTGCTCAGTCAACGAAACTGAACAACTACAACCAGGATTTTTTTTCAGGAAATTAAAAAAAAAAATTGCTTTTTCATACAAAATGATCACATCGATCAGACAATTTGTATGGAAAAGCAAAATTTTTTTTTCATCTCCTGAAAAAAAAAACCTGGTGATATGTGTTCGGTTTCGTTGACTGAGCAACCCCTATCAGTTTGCGGGACGCTGTCCCTTACACCCGGTATTTTGATCCAAAATGACCGACACACAACTTACACCCCGTATACCTACCTAAGTCACCACAAAGCAGAAAAAACTTGATAAAATAATAAATAATAAAATAAAAATGTTTATTTCTCTCACCACAATATTTACAAATAATGTTGTACAACGTCTTAGAATATAATAAAACAAAACTTTAATAAAACCAAGTATTTTGGTGAGAGCTGGTTCCTGTTAAAGGCATTGCGCCTGTACTACAGGTAACCAGGCCCCAGCCCCACGGATATAATTGAAAAGCTAAGATTTTTCTAACAAAACATAAAATAATGGTGAGGCCAGCAAGAATACGCCATGCCTAATTAACACGCAGTAAATAGAGCGCGAGCAAAATCCTACTGGTAACTAAAATAAAATAAAAATTAAAAAGCTAAGAGAAAGAATTGTATGTGTGTGTGTGTGTGTGTGTGTGTGAGTCTATATTGTAAGAAAGAGAGTCAATTTATAAAGAAGAATCAATTATTTCATTGGAATGAGAAGTTCTTCAGTCTTATCATACGACAATCCTTGTAGCCATTCAACTACCCGTCGTTTGCATTCAAATTTATTTAGATTATATATTTCAAGAGTGGCCTGAAGTTTGTTGTATAAGAAACACCCAAGAAAACAAAAGAATCTTTGACTGAAGGCTGTACGGAGATGACAAGACCGAGGTGCGACCAAGTGATTTCGTCTCGTAGAATTTTCGCTATCAAGAACTGTTATTTTGTGTTGCATCAAAATGGTCTGCACAATAAATAGTTGCCTGACGGTAAGGACCCGACAATAAGCGTACAAATCGACAGTGGGGAAACGATATGGTTTAAAATAGGCCACTTTGAGTATGACTCTCTGCGCGCGTTCTACTTGAATGAGGTGAGTTTTTGCTGCACCACCCCATGCAGATATGCAATAAGTTAAGACAGATTGTCCAAGTGCGTAGTAAACCATTTTTAAAATGTTTTCGTCCGCCACATGTCGAAGTTGCTTAAAAATGAAGATAAGCTTCCTCACACGTCCAGATAAGATAGTTAAATGTAAATAAAAGTTAAGATTGGCATCTAACTGGACTCCAAGATACCTAATGTTATTAGTAGTATCCAAGTAAGTTTTATTATTGTCCGGAAGGTAATTGACAGTAATTTTTAAATTAGAAAGAAGAGTCTGCTCGTCATTCCAGTTTCGGATTGAAAAGGGAATCACCTTCGTTTTATCCGTATTTATAGTCAACAGATTATCGTTGAGCCACATCCGGACCGTATCAAAGCCAGCTTGTGCAGATAAATAGGTGGATTGCCAGTCTTTTGCGGAAAAGAGCAACACCGTGTCGTCCGCGTAAGTAATAATCTTACAATTTGAAAGGTTTAAATTGCATAAACCATTTATATACACTAAGAAAAGTGTTGGTCCCAATATGCTGCCTTGCGGTACCCCATGAGTGATTTGCATAGGTGTGCTAATATGTGAGCCAATTTTCACACATTGAGTCCTACCCGTGAGGTAACTTTGGAACAGTGACAGCTGGGTTCCCCTAATTCCAAGTGCTTGAAGTTTCAAAAGGAGAAGAGGGATCGAAACCGTATCGAAAGCCTTAGCCAGATCCAAAAAAATGCCGAGGCACTTTGCTTTTTTGTCCAAGTTATTTGCAATATGATCTACAAGACTGTGAACAGCATTCTCTGTAGATCTCCCTTTGCGAAAACCAAATTGATTTTCTGATAGGAGTTTATGGGATTCCAAATAATTCACAAGTCTTTTATTTAAGATACGTTCGAGGATTTTAGACAAAGCAGGAAGGACTGAAATAGGCCTATAATTGTCAACACGGTTTCGATCACCCCCCTTGTAAATAGGGTGGACTACAGCTATTTTGAATTGTTCCGGGAAGATACCGGATGATATGCTAAGGTTACAAATGTAGGTAAGGGGGGGTACAATTAGATGTTTATACCGTCGTATTAAGCCTCCTGAAATATTATCGTAACCTGTTGCACAGTCGGCTTTTAACGCGTTTATTATTAGCTCTACCTCAGATTCATCCGTATCCAAGGCTACAAATGATTCACAACAAGATTCTTCTGTGATTTGGACAGGATGACTTCTTGTAGGTATTTTATCAGCTAGTCTAGGGCCAACACCTACAAAGAAAGAATTTACATTTTCGATAGAGGTTTGAATGCTCCCACACGTATTTAAGAGACTCTCAGCCGAGGTTTTAGTTTTGTTTCTGTTTGTTACCCCATTTATAACTCCCCAAAGTCGTTTCCCATCAGTACCTGCCATTCTTAATTGATCCCTCTCATACTCTCGTTTTGTCTTTTTCAGACGCGAGTTACAAAAATTACGGTATCTTTTATAAGAAACCCTTAAGATTTCATCACCCGGCGACTTCTTGAGTTTTCTGAACAAATTATCTCTATGCCTCATGCACTTAAGAAGACCAGGTGTTATCCAGGGCTTTAACGTCCTCTGTCTCCGTGACACTTTTTTTATTTTTGTGTTGGAATTTATGGCTGCGCATATTGGATCAATCATGTATTTCGTAGCTAAATCGACATCCATAGACGTATAAACTTGTTCAAAATTTATTTCATTTATAGCTGCATCAAGACCCTTAAAATCGATCTTTGGAACCGAACGATTTGGTACAGAAGAGTTCATTGACAGAGATAACACAATAGTATAGTGGTCTGTGATGGTAGTATCAAGTACAAGAGTCGTGGCTGGAAAATTCGTTCTTAAAATGGTATGATCAATACAGGTGCCACTAGCGGGACGTGTTATGAAAAAATGGCCTGGATAAAAACCGTGGTTTGCTATCAAATCTTGATAGTCCAGTGAATCCGCGTCAGTATTACCTGGAAGAATGTTTATATTGATATCACCAACAATAGCAACATTACGAAAGTCTGACAGACTGGAAAGTATTGTTTCTAATGAGATCTTGAAATTCTCGATAGTGCAATATGTGTGTGGTCTATAAATGTTAACTACAGCTAACTGTGATCCAATCTTTACCACAATGCAGTTAACATCAGATACCGATGGCTCACAGATAGTGACATTCTGTAAAGCATTGTTTATATAGACCACAACACCGTCATTTTGGTTGTAGGTTTTAGATGAACAGTAGTGATGGTAACCAGCTATTGTCGGAATGTTTTGATTAGTCGAAAGCCAACATTCAGTAAGTGTTATTAAATCAAAATTCAAATTAGTCCTTTGTAGCAGCGTAATAAAACTAAGTATGTTTGCATTAACACTACAAATATTTTGTGCTATGATGTTAAAAGTTTTATTGTTACTTTGGATAAATGAGGCACAATTCTCAGGCGTACAAAACTTGGACTCAAAAAGTGACCAATCATCTATATTATTTATAACACTGTTTATGCACGTCATTTCTAAGTATGACTAATTGCGAAAATGTATTGTGTGTATGTGTGTGTGTTTTGAAATAAATAAACTATCAAGTGCCGAGAATTAAGAGATAAAGAAAAAACTTAAGTAACTTAAGTAACTTTTTAAAACCTAAGTATTAAAAAGTGCTTGACTATACTAATAGAAATGGCGCTCTAGGCGCCTCCATAATCTATTGAGTTTATGTACGCAATCTCTGCATTTTTCTTGGCCGGACAATCTGCGTCACCTGTCTTATGCTGACACGGCTTTTTGAAGTGTAGGCACGTAGCACACTTTGGTGATTCACTTTGTTTGGGACATTCCTTGTATTCATGACCTAGATCTCCACAGTGACCGCAAGTAGGTCTCTCTTCTTTGCAAAATTTAGCAGCATGTCCGTATTTTTGGCAATTAAAACACCGCGTAACTAATGTAAAGTCTCTAACTAGACACGAAGACCAATTTATATAAACCCTGTTCTGTATAATGAGGGCTTGGCGTATATCTGAGGGGACTTCAAGGATAAAGTTAGTGTGTTCCAAACCCTTTTTTCCTGATTTATGACTGAGTTTTACGTCACTTAGAAACTTTTCTAGGGTCAGATTGGGCATCTTTTCACTCAGATTTTGCTCGTATATGTATTGGAATACTTCATGTTCGGTTAAAATAGAGGGCACACCTATGACTATTATTCTAGGTCTTCTTTTTCGTGTTTCGTCTATCAATAAGTTAGGGGAGGACTTTTTGACGGTTTCTTTTAGCTTTTCAATATCATCTTTTTTTTCTGAACTAATTATAACTCCACCGTTTTTGATCTTACGAAGCCCTCTCACTTGTAATTTCATTTGTTCTGGACGGATGAGTTTTTGCACTAAATCTTTAGTATCGTCGCTAGTTTTTTTTTTATCCGCTGGATAGATGGCAACAGAATTAAGGGAATTTGGGCGAACAATAGATTTATTGCTGCCTTTTATAACCATATCGGCATAAGTCGAAGTGGGCACAGTGGCTGGTTTCGTAGACGCTTCCAAGATGGTCTGCTTGAGCTCGGAGATGGACACGGCGAGGTCGCGCTTCTCTCTCAGAGATTGGATTAATGAAGAGGCCTCTATAGCTTTTTGCTTTAGCTGCTGGTACAAAACTGCCATCTGTGATGACCCATTTCCTATTTTGTTGCAGAGGGCGCCTACTTTTGATTTCTGGTCAGAATTTAGCTTGCTCTCAGATGCTATCTTGTGAAGTTCTCCTAGGCATGCCTGGATTGTTTCCATCCATCCTTGGATTTCCGCTGTTCTCACTATCTCGAGCTTAAAGTTTGGCTCTTCATTTTCCGGCGGCGGCGGCTCGTGTTGCGCAGGAGGCGGAGGGGTTCGACAGGTTCTACTGCTCCGATTAAAAGGACTATTTTCACTGCCTGCACTCATTTTTGATGTTTAACTTTAGTAGAAAACAAAACATTATTCACTTGCGACACATTGAGCTAGAACGCAACGCAAACACAAAAACTAGGGCACAATAAAATAATTGTATTTATGCAATTATTTCTTATTAACAATGAACACGTCTTTGCACGACGAAGATCACGTGAGGAGGGGATGACTTGATGTCCTCTGTATAAGAAAACAATGAATATTATGTGGTTTAATATATCCAATCTTGTAGTTTAATATAAATCCAAATCAAGCATATCCGCAGGTAAACGTTAGTAACGTATCGTATACGTACAATGCGCAAATTAAGCTCTCGACTTGCAATTTAGGCGCACAGACGCTCGCTAAATACGCATTGTGATACATGCGCCGGCGCCGGAGAGAGGATGCGCCTTATTAGCGCCATTAGAAGTTCCTCTGCTAAGGTTGCGCAAATTTAAATAAGGAAAAGGTGAGTTCGAACTTTGATTATCAGATTACTTAACAATTATAACAAAGAACCTTGAGAAGTAGAGAGGCCCTATGATGTCTATCTAAAATTCAACGAAAAATAAATCAATACTTACTGTCATTTCATTAACATTTAAGAGGCCTAACCATATTTCACGGCCGGCCGAAATAGGTATTTGTCTCTCACTCACACAAACGCAGCACAGCCACGTGCTGAACAAGGAGAGTAGATTTGAACTCCCTCGGAATTAAAAACGTAAGCGACAAAATGACAAATTAGTTAAATTATGAATGAAAATTACATCAAAATCAAAAAATATTACTACAATGGATCAAGGTTAGTATGCTTTATGTTTTAAGAAAAAAATTACGTGGTAGCTCGGTTGCCTTATTCATTAAAAACCGTTATAAGTTTTTTTAAGACCTGACTTTATGATTTTTTTTTACATATTAAAACTGTTTTGATTTTGTTTTCAATACTTCATCGGACGAGAAATATCTCCAAGATCAATAGAATATTTTTTTCAGCAAGCGTAAACGCAATACTTTGGCTAGAAATCATTTAACGCAACATCAATAAAAGTATAAAGGCCCCTTAAGTACCTACAAAAATGTTGCTGGATGATTGTTAAACAAAATAGAACAACAAAACTGATCCAAAAAAAAGAGCTCTTTCAAAATGTCATCGTCTTTGACGACGAATGCATGGCTTTCTATTTCCATCAGAGCCTTCTTCTTCCTCTTCTCGATGATCATCAACTACCTCGATGACGACTAAAATATCCATCCGAAAAAAAATCTCTTAAGTGATATTTTAGTTACAAATATATTTCTTCCACTTGCAAACCCTGCGCGCCACTCATGCGCAACGCAAGTAACGCGCATGCGCACAACAGGCCATTGAGATCGGCGCCGAACGAATCGCTAACTGATAAGTGCGGATCAAACTTAATGAGCCATCTTACATCTTGTATCTGAACTCGTTACTTAAAGAGGTTTTTGCAAGGAAGTACGAGATATAGTGTTGAAAATGGGTAATTTAATATTATAATACATTAATAAATATCTTGGGTTGATAAGATCTTAATGCAGGATAAATATATCACCTTCCTTTCCCAGTTAGTAATACTGCATGAAGAGAGTTGGCGAAATATAAATGTAAGGATTCGTGCCATCACCACCCGCCATTTCTGTCGCCAAGCATAAAATGTTCGCACTATGTTCAGTCAGAGTTAGCAAAATTATGGGACGATACACCTTAAGTCTTATGATGAGTAACCTACTTTGCTCTTCTACCTACTAAGAAAATCATCTATACTGGGTGTAAGGGACAGCGTCCCGCAAACTGTTAGGGGTTGCTCAGTCAACGATACTGAACACATATCACCAGGATTTTTTTTCAGGAAATGAAAAAAAAAATTTGCTTTTCCATACAAATTGTCTGATCGAGCTGGTCATTTTGTATGAAAAAGCAAAATTCGTTTCGTTGACTGAGCAACCCCTATAAGTTTGCGGGACGCTGTCCCTTACACCCCGTATGCTTGGCTACCACTATTTAGCATAAAAAATCTGTTCTACTAAACAGCAAGCCAAAAAGCTTCTGAAGTACCTACCCAATTAATCTGCACTAGCTTTTACATTTTCTCTTCACCTATCTACGTAGTAAAGTGCACATTAATCTACCCTGAGAGGAGTACCCTCATTCATCACGAGCACTTAGTAGAATTGGGACGGCACGCGCGAGGAACGCGCAAAACGCAGCGCACGCGCATATGCGCCTTTCACCTTAATGCTGGGTTATAGGTTATTGGTACACGCATTATTGTATTTAGTTGTTGTTATAATGTTCGGTATGGAATGTTGGGATATGCGATTTCGTTGCTAAGATACCAGCATTCCGTATATCTAGGACGCGGCAAAATGGCTTTTATTATTACCCTGAAGTTCTGCTTAGTCCGTAAAGGATATATGCGTAATTTTATGTACACTCAGCGTCATATAAATAATCAAGCGATATATAGAAAGCAAACAAGCACGGGCAAATTTTTCTATGACGCTGACTGTACGTATTAAACATCGAAACGAATGAGTATAAATAAATAAATAAATATTTAATATGTTTTTACAATTTATACAAGCATCTATACCGATAGTTGCTTGTATAAAAAATTAATAGCCTGAGAAAGTCTTTAGCGGAATGTTAATCACGTTTACATTTACCAAGTGTCTGACACTATTCGAGAATATTCACTAAGTACAGCCTTATGCCCTTTGCCATGCGACAAACTACAAGAGAAATCAAGGTACACGACTCGAAAGCTGGGGACCACCATCAGAATTAATATAAGTAGATATATATACCAGAAGGTATAAGTCGGATGTAGGAAGGTAAAGTGAGGTTATAATGTGTTTTTTCGAATGTCGTATTGCCCCTAGGGTATAAAATAAATAGGGTCAGAATAAGCCTAAAAGAAGCCTAGAAAAATAAGCCTATTTTTGTAACTCCTATACTTACTTCGGGCAGTGAGATAAGGGATAATACCTACTTGTACTTGTAAGTCTCCAACGTGCTTGCCAAGCGTGGCTAGCATGGCAAGCTCTTCAATCTCAAGGTTGCAGGAGCATTTTGTTAAGAAGTAGTAGCCATATCGAGTAAAATTTCAACAAGATTTTAAATAAATAAACTGTGATCTATTTGAGATGCCAAAAATTTCGCCAGGCTGCTTATCCTGCGATAGCTCAGTTATTAAAACCATGAAATGATTTCTAGACCACTAGCTTTTCAACCAAGTGAAGGAGAAGACAAACGTCAAGTCGAAGAACTGGGGTACGATGGCGAATGCTCCACTGACAAGAGCATTGCTCTTAAATTTAAGAAAAAGAGCTCCTCAAATCCTGCCAGATATTTTATTTAATTTATTTTATATACCTATTAAAAAAAATGTTGCCTCATGTATACCCATGATCTTTCACGTCCCACCCAAGACATGTACTACAACTTAACTTAACTAAAGCTGAGTGAGAACCTTTAAGAGTTTTATCGAGAATGCATAATTGGACATGACTGGGAAAGAATTCGCGTGATACCGATCTGCTTAATGCCTGCGTCTGCGCAGCCTTAATGACCTACTGGAATTTACAAGTATGAGGTGCTTCATAAAAATAGGTCTATCAGGTATCATGGTGAAGTGTGAGAAGAGGGTTCTGTACAGCAATGTGGAGATTCACTACAGAAAAAAAAAAACAAAAAAAAAAAGTGCAATCCTGTCAGGATGATGAGGATTGCTAGTTAAAATAAAAAATGCAATTATCCTCTTGTAATATCTGATTTTTTATATATTTCAGCCAGAAAATGCTTATTTAAGCCAGAAAATAATTTTGGATCATGCAAAAACTTGACGATATTTTTAAGCAAGTAATAATCTTTTAGTTTATTCTTTTCCCCATCATCCCTAATAAAAATAAACCAAAAACCAAGTCAGTAGGTACTTTGGGAATTGAAGCGTATGCCGCTAGCGCGTTGGATCAAAAGCTGCGCGCGCGCAACACGAGTGCCATTGCAGTAATAGAATAATTAATGGGCACCGGCCGGCAAGGGTCACTGCGCCTCTCCCTCCAGATGCAAAGGGCTAGGAAAGAGATCGTACTACGAGGGAACCAAGTCGAGTGTGACCGATGGACGCTATCATTTTGAAAAAAAAAAAACATTTGTGTTTTCGACATCGCGTGTCGATGATATTTTCTACTGTATGAATTCTAGTACTTTTTTTCTGCGAGTCAATAATGTTTCTAACCTTACAGGTATAGCAAATAAGAGTTGTTGGAATAGAAGCATTGTACCTAACGTAACCCACTATACTGATGTGGATTATTCATAGTAGTAGGTTAATTTTACCTAAGGATCCCGCTTTGTGAGCCATTGTTTCTAAACATTTTGAGTAGGTATTCAAAAGAACTGGAAGATTAAATACGTTTTAACTAAAAATATGATTTACATAGTTATAGCTTAAAGAAAGTTATGAACACGGTATGATCCTCTTTATTCCCTGCAGTAGGGCGAGTGCTCGTTCATAGAAACCGATTCATTTGACTTGCGCTGGCGTTCATTGTTTTGATGTCAATGTTTTCAAGCCAACCAATGACCTGTTTCAAAGCGTAATCCGAACATAAAGGAGTTCAACTCACATAAGTTTCCAGGCTAAATATAGTCACGCCTGTATCACTGCGGGGCAGGCAGAGCATCGAGGACCCATAGACGGTCGTTTTTGCTCCATCTTACAAGTTTGAGGGTCATTTAAGTAAGTTTTAAGTGTGTATTGAACCGAAAGCCTTGTCTCCCTTTACTGATTTCTACAGTATGCCCGGGAAGAGAAGCAGCTGGCACATGCTATGTTTTTCTATCGCTCCCAATTCAGCATGGAAACTCAACTCTCATAAGCTTCTAGGCCGCCATTATCCATGCATGAATGTTCTGGGTAATACACTGAATTGAAGATAGACACACCCTTATCCATAAATCGTAAAATAACCAATTGTTTCCCACTACCGCGAATTGTTTTCGACCCAGAAACCAGACAGTATGGAACCACCCAATACCGTAAACATATAGCGTTTCTAAAGATCAGAGCCTTACGTCCGTTCCACTTACGAAACCTCTGAAGGCTTGTTATTAGCCATTCAAATGGTGGAAACAATACCCTCAGTTAGGGGGTCGACTCACAAACAGACAGGCTCATGCAAATGTCCGAGACTTGCAAATAATCGGCTATTATTTAACCATTGTCTTCAGAGCAAAGATTTCGCCTGTAAAACTTAGAAACTCAAAGATTTATGTAAGAAGGAAATGGGAGGAGAGAAACATGGTGTTCATGTGGAAGACAACCATGACCTAAGTCTAAGAATAGTATTACTCGGAAATTCATTACGGTTCACTCCGACAAGATTCTCTCAAGAGAAGTATCTGCAGAATCCCGTGTACTCGCATGCATTCACGCTGCACGTCAGATGTTGCAACAAAAACCGAGGAAGGGCACAACTTACAAGGAACTATTGGTGTTTTTATCAGGCTGATTACTTACGTAAATGGTAGACGTCAGTCACGCTGGCTGTTTAGAAAGAGCTCTCGATAAATGGGCATGCAATTTTCAAAGTGCGGGGAGTTGCGCCGGCGCAGGCAGGGTGGCCGACGTGGATCTAATGTAATGCAAGCGCTCGCGGCGCTCCCGACTTGAAATATCACGGAATCTCGCAATAACCCAGATGAATATATGTATTTCTACCGCGAAACGAGCTCCAGTGGAAATAAAGTCGATTCTAATATCCATAATCTTAATAGGTGAGGAAATTATGGGATCGAGCCTCCTATTATAGTAGTCGTTTAGTCAGCATTTCTCTTTTATTAACGCGGTGGTTTAGAATGAAGATGTCGGTCAGGCGGTTAGACTGCGCTTGCGCATCAGTGGGCGGGTCAAAGTCCTCTACTTAACAGCTGCCTCCGTGGTCCAATAGTCTGACCCACGGGCTTCTAGTTCGTAGGTCGTGGGTTCGATTAAGTACTACGGGGGGAACACAAAGTTGTTATTTTTCAATATTTCTTTGTAATATTTTCCCCGGTTTCATCACCTGGTTGTCACTCAATAAGAAGAATAACAGCTAAACAAACTCGACGCGACCTCCGCAGTTATGGCTACGATGATTATCGCGACCTCCGGACCACCATCCACAAGTTTCCTGCAAAACTGCCATCTTAATGGAGACGCTGAACACCCACGGCCCGACATGGCTTGTTAACCAACTTTATTAGGGCCCAAACAAGGCGTGGACGGCCCCCAGACTTAAACAACCAAACGACAGGGCCCCCAATCGAGGACACAACGCCCAAACAATTTTTGGCAAGCATTAAACCTTCATTTTTCAACCTACCTCTAATTTAATTACTCATAATAATGGAACAAGAAATCTCACTGCAGATAAATCTTCATACAAGTGACAAATTGCTCGTCTCAATGCGCAATTGTTCAAGGAAATCACTCGCGACAGTCGAGCTGAATTCTTAGTCTTATTTTGCACTTTATCACGATTCACGCAACGCGTTTCATTGTATTCTGATGCGCGGAGCAATCCCACAGAGCTTCCTGATCCCATAGGTTAAGCAGATATCGCCAGTGAGAGTTCACGACACGGAAGTAACGTACGAACGTGTTAAGGGGTCCGAGGGTGCTGATACCAATCTGCGGAAGGAATACAATCGCACACACGGGAGCTACTCTCGCTTCCATTGTGTCGCCGTAACGACTGCCCTATGAACTATAATACAATGCGGCCGAATAGCAAACACAATGTAGAGAGCAGGAGTACCAGGAAACGTTCCGCTCTGCATTTCTCCCGAGAGAGAGTTCGGAAGGTATCGCGTTACGAGCGTCCGTGAGTATGACTGACAACCACGGATGTGTAACATGATTATGTCTGAACGGTACGCTTCACGACGATGCGAGAGTGCCGCCGCCGGCGGAGGACCGCAAACCACGGCTTTTGTCGACGGTTAATAACTTTGAGGAAAGGCGGTAATCGCTCGGCCTACTTGCGCCCGCGCCTGCCCTGCGGTGGGCCCGCTACGCCGTCTCAATCCCGCGCCCGTTGCGCCCTCGCGGGCCGTTTTTCAGCGTGTGTCCGATGCTCGCGCGATAACACCGGTACGTTCTCGTAAGTCCGCATAATGATAACGGGGCCGGTCCGATGTGCATATCGGCGAGTCCATCGGGATGCTATCTCTGCCAGGCACGCGTTTAGCCTCACAGTCTAGCTTCCAGCATTCCAGTTTATGTTATAATCGGTCTTTGACATAAACATAATGGGAGTGATAAAAGTTAACGAGAACTTTAGAGGTAGTATTGTTCCGTGAGGGTTGGTTACTACAATGTTGCGTCGTAAACGATGGCAGGAACTAAATGGTTCCCGTCTTCGTTTGACAGATGCTCCATAAAGCCGAAGCGGTCACTTTGTCCTGGTCCATCCAACAAGATTGAATGAGCCGAGCAAGATAAAATGTTGTCATATTTATGAGTGACTGCACTATTTATTGATCTATTCTATTCTTCAGAAAGTTGTTCAGAACAAAGAGTGCCAGAGTGCAGTCGAGTGAGGACCAGCAATCTGTAAATGTCAAAAGACCGTGGTTTTTTAAAGCGTTCGGGACTATGATTGATATTCTCTTTTTGGCTCTTGCAATTGCCATTTATATACCAATCCTATATTAATCGGTATATATAGAGTAGGCTTATTCATACACAAGTTGTAGCACACAAACTAGATATAGGAACAAATTAATACAAGGTACTGTATTTACTATGCTTGTTACTAATTTCTACGTCGTACATTTAATCATTCATGCTTTTGTTTATACGCCACTATACTCACTATTGTACTACAGAACTAGCTCACGTGCGTGTATTATACTAGTAAATGGTATATTAAACATAGTCACATATAGCAAGAATAAGGAGCAAACTACGCAGAAACAACAAGGTGTAAATGTTTAATATATAACGTTATTCATTGCTGGCTGAAAGTTATCTAGGACACAAGGAGCTATGGTAAAATCTAACGAATTGGCATCAACGTACTTCAATTACCACTCGTGCTGCGTTTGCCAACCCATAAATACCAAAAGCGGTAAGAATACTAAATTAGTGCCTTGGTAATTTTAGCACTTTGGTCATTTCGACATATAAAGCAGTAGTGAACAGGCTAGCAATGGTCAGTAAAGTGCCAAATGTCAGAATAGGACCCACCAGGACAGTGTCTAAAGCCACGTGCGCAAACGCAACACTACACGGTGCACGTGCGACGACCGAGCCAATAAACTGCGCAGGCGCATACTGGGGGAAGATTGTTTATAAGTCATCTTATGTAGTATAAGAGGTTTGTTGTCTTGTCATACAATTTGAAATGTAAAACTGATTTTTTTGTAACTGGACATTGCACTTTTTTTTGATATTGTACTTTTAGTAGTTCAAGGAAACGAATACGATTTAGGAACACTCTAAAACCAGGGTTCAACCTGTCCTTCGTCAACCCATTCAACAGAAGAAGATGACCTTGATGTACAGGATGACTTTAGGTAGGTGCTAGGTAATAGTTGGAGCGTGACACAGAATTTTCCGATAAAGTTATGTTATGATTCGAAATTCAAGCTCAAATAAACTCCTCAATCAAACTTGTTTACAAACGCAAGGAGAATAGGACTCTTGAAAGACGGGAAGTCGCTGTAATGTTATTGCTAAAGTGATCTTCAGTTGCGAAGGAACCTGTTCTATGGAGGGTTGCCAGGCATCAGGATAGGGAAGGATTGATCCTTCCCAAAGCGTGAGTCTGATTGTCTAGCCTTTGTAATTTTTAATCAACTGCGGAAACTCGCGCGCGGTCTTCAAAAATAAAAGTAGGTACATACATTGAAAATGGCATTATGTACACTGCGATATTTTCAAATTGAGTATGAAATAGTTGTTCCTTTTTCCGAGTCCGGTATTTACCCCAACTCCAGACAAAATAATTTGCAAATGCAGTTTTCCATGGAGTATTGGCAATTTGGCAACCCTAGTCTAGTCCCATACGAGTCCTAGCTGCATTCCTTAGGGAGCTGGATTAAGCTATTCCTTAGCCGAGGAACTTGGTAAGCAAATGGGTTTGAATCTGTCGTCGGGGAATGTAAATTGGTCTTGATTTTGCTTAGCTGAAGATTACAGTGTTGTTGAAAGGAATGTTAATAATTAAGTATAGAATTTCCTTTTTGTGGATATGGATTTAAGAATCCTAACTGGAATGATCCTTAAACTATGTCACTCTAAGGGAAATTACCTTAAATTTATAACACGACCACACTCATAGCCCCCACTAGGATTCCCTATATCGGGGTGCCATGGACATACACAGAAACAACAACAAAGAACAACCAGACCCAGAAACAGACATTTAAATTCATCATTCAAATATCTGCACGGCCGGGAATCTAACCCGGGACTCTCTGCGTCGCAGGCAGATACACTGCCAACTAGGCTATGCGGGTCGTCATTATTATGCAAGCATATTTTTGAACCAGTAAACAGGAACATTCTCAAGGAGCTTGCTCCATCATCAGACTCTGTCTCTATAGGTCAAGAACTCAAGAGCAAACCCATTAAAAACTAAACTAACCTTAAAAGTAAGAAAAGAATTATTTCTGTTTCATTTATTCACCACGATTACCGCATAACCTCATTCAAGATGAAGTCATTACTAAAGCGGAAACGAAGATGTAATTATCATAATTTAATTTGGTGGTTGTGCGCGTGCGACACCGAAATCGTGACGTCACGTGAGCGGAGCGAACGAAGTGATTCACTCGTCAAATCGTGTCGCTGAGGTGCGCGGGCGCATACTGATCGTGATGTAGGGTTAACAGATTAGAAAAAAAAAAAAAAATACTAATTTTCCGCCTATTGAGTTGGCTAAATACGTATTCCCGTGGTCATGGTCATGAGGTAAAATGTAGACTATGTTCGTCTTCAACATAACATCATCGCCCTGTTATATTTAAAAGCTGCTGTATACACCTTATACATAATAAGGTGTAATCGCTCTAATAAGAGTTGATTGTCTTTGCATTGCCTCAATACAAAGAGATGTAATAAATTGTTCTTCTTAAACAATTTTAGAGCATGCTTTCTTAACACAACCATATTTTAGGCTATAACCTATGATAGATCAAAACCCAGGACTCTTACTAAGGCAACCCTGCACACGCACGAACCACCGCGAAGTACCACCGACTCCTGCGCATGCCTAACGAGCGTGTTTTATTTTACTCACATTCATAACACGAACGAGCCCAACATTCATTGACGCGGCCGTTCCAGAACCTTCTGTATCCTTACCTGTAATAAAAAATATATCAGATTAATATATTGTACAAAATCATAAAAAAAAAATGCAAAATAATGATCACATCTTACAGAACAGAACCTATGTGGTACCACTACACAACCACTATATCTACAAGAGGATAAAATGTGGGAAAATGGACAGCAGCATTCCCTGTGAATACAGGTGGTCACATTGCATAGAGAAGTTCTTTTTTAATTCCTGAAAGGATTTCCTGGTGAAAGTTGCTCAGTTTGGTAGACTAAACAACCCCTATCAGTTTGCGGGAAGCTGTCCCTTACACCCGGAGTAAAAACTTTTTATTGCGTTCATCAATTCGCTCATCATGGAGGTTGTTGGAGCATCTTAGTAGATATAAATGTAATTAATAATAACAATTTATGCGTAAATTCAAAATAACATAATAAAAAGCTTTTGATTGATAAGACTTTCTATTTATTACTACGTATCGGTTGAGTTCACATCAAAATATGATTAGATAACTAAGTAATATCGAAAGTGATACAATAAATTGTTATTGCAACAAACAAATCCAAAGAACCTCGTAAACAACATTTGTATTACCTCGTTACTTAAGACTTCAAACCGTTCAGAAACATTTCTCGTTTTCGGTTAACTTTTATAATACGGAACTTAAACTTAGTTACTTATTCAAATACCAAAATATTGTCCGAGGTATCCCTTTCGAAATTTCAAACTGCGAAATCTGTACTGTTTCTATGACATTTACATGTGTTTTATAATTGTATTACGGTTGGAACGAATCAGTAGCGATGTCTGACAATGCTTGTGCAACAATTGGACGCGAATGCACACGAAACAGTTCAAGGTAGCGTTTTCAATCCAACACATCTCAGCCGAAGCACTCTTGCGCAACTCACTGCGTTTGTTTCTAAATCCACGCCAACAGATACGAATCGATGTCAATTTTAATTGAACACACTCCTCGGTGAATGAAACCTAATTTCGTTAATAAAATGACAAGGTTACTTCGGACAGATGAAGTCAAAGTCTTCAAGAAAGTAAACACAGCTTTATGTGATGTTGAATGCGCTTAATAAAACAACATTTGCATGCAACAATGTAAGTGCGAACTTGTTGAGTCGAGAAGAGGAATGTTAAGCACTTCATGTTTACATTCCGTCTGCTACATTGCCCCTTGAAACACGTTAAGACAATGACTTAGCACGTCTCGCTCTCGCTAACGAAGGCCTTAACAAACTGATGCATGATAATGCCCTTCAACAAAAGCCGTCAGAGCCGGCCCTTCTCGACAGCGAGATGACAAGAGGTGCGGGTCAAGAGGTTCCCAGCGATTTCCACCAGGCGAAATGTCGTCCCTCAATGCCCACTGACGAACTATCATTAGCATGGCAGATGCTAACGACGTCTACAGAGAGGTCAGCCTTTCATACCGCACACGACCCACCCATAATTCCATCGCCTTATCGATGCATAAATTATTTACTTATTCAATAGCCGTATAAAGTAAAAACAATGTACAAAACTGCGTGTGTGTCACCGGAGCGTGGAAACTGAATTACGTCAGAAATCGTGACGGCAACGTCGTGGCATCAATGACAAAAATAATGAACTCGCAGCTATTATCCGAGCCGATACCGATCGTGGTGCATGTGAACGGGAGTATGGAGTACCAGCTCGCGGGTGCCGCAGTCACAAATTAAGTATACGGCCGCGCGGTGCGCCCGGACAGATGGTCCACTCGGAACTAAGCGCCATTTTGCTCACGCACACATTGACGTTGCGTTTACAGGCCGTCTCGGGATTGTTACTATATAATCACGTTATGTTAGCTACGCATTGAAAAAAAATAATGCTCTGCTACCCATTTAGGCATGTAGGTATAATAAGATACATGTGTAAACATGAAGCACCTAACCTACTCTATTTCAAAATTCGGAGTTAGTACAGTAGCAACCCTAGGTAGTCTAGCCAGTTTAGGTAGTTATTTTCGAGAACGGCCGGAGCGGGCTTTCTGTACCCTCTCTATTTTGTGCCGCAGTCGCCGACGCAGCGAACAAAAGCCCTTGCATAACGCGGGAAAACATCCGATCACGACGCGACCGCCCCGACACCATTATCGAACGAGGAATAGCTAATGTCGTAGATAGCAAACACGCAATTAACTCTTCGGCCGTACCTTATAATTTAGCTTTACACGCGAAAGCTACTCACGATTACGATACGAGGACCGAGCTCGGGACTGGGGCCAATAATTCCGCTACCAGAGGTCGTTAATTAAAAAATGCTCGGTCATTAATCAGCCGGCGAGCTTCGATCGCGATCCGCGAACCCGATTTATTGCGCCCCAGATAAGACCGAGTCCGCTGCGATCTACGCACAGATATTCAATTATTTTATTGACCACAAACTAGAGTTTCCCATAACGAGACATTATTAGGAGCGATACCAGATAATACCCGACTGCCACTATAAATAAACCCTCGAAGAATAGCGTAATGCCGTTAAACAGTTTCACCGAGGGAACAATCGGCCATGATCAGATCATTTATCAGGTGCGTTACGCAAACGGGCGATATTTTGCGAGGAATAATGAATGCGCAAGTCCGACACGAGTTGCGCAGAGGCCAAATAATTTGCATAGTTAACTGCGCATTAGACGAGGTGTCGCCGGAGAAGCTAACGGCTTCATGGAAGGCTCGCTGATCCCACTTCTGATCTCGAGCTTTCCTCAGTTTATGAGTGCGATGGCGCGATATAGGCCCGTTGGTTCCCGGAAAGCCGCGTTGGCGTAGTGTTCGGTTCGGACGCTGAATCATGTTCGAGTAATAATGTTGTAAGTGTTGGTACGGCCGCGGGTGGTCGCGATAACGCAGCGCTGCGCCGGCGCATCTCAGCGGGCGCATTGTCTAGCGCACCATTGATAAGATAATTACCTGATCCCTGCTCTCCTGAATTGTTTGCTCTATCACCTTTCTTTAATTAAGACACAAAATGACGTCTTTGTCTAGTTTAAATTCTCGACGCAGCTGCTTAGTGAGTCTCCTTGTAGGGGGTGTTATGATGCATAAATGCATAATAAAAGTGAAAATCGTCGGTTAGTATTACGGCGCAGTCGTCACATCCGGTGGTGACTGGGGAGTTTCCTAGCATCGTTGGGCCACTTTGCTTTCTAGGAAGAGCCTCGCCAAATGATGGACGATGAGCGACGCGTTGCATACTAATGATTCTAACGCTTATTTGCAGGGCGTGGTAATATCTTGGCCCCGGATACTTCCATATTTTGCGCAACTCGACTCATGGAAAATAAACATTTCTGCTGCGTTTCTTGATTAATCAAAACATTAAGCAAAGCTCATATTTCCCAAGCATTTCGGTTCAAACATAAAAAAGTCCATTGTGGTCTCTCATAAAACATAAAACCCACACAATCGGCTCGCACATAAAAAACAATTACGCATAACAAACCTCGCAAAGCGTATTATGTCAAGGTGAACACTTTCAAAGGCATTATCGAACGGATACATAGCTCATGCATCGAATTGACATGTTCGTGAATGTGTAACGCCTTAAGCAAAGGGCAGAGTTCACATTCCGTATCATGATCAATGTTACAGCATACAATAGACAAAGCAACGTGGACAATAATGTATGGTCTAGCTAGGATCACTGTCTAGCTAGGAGGACTTTCGTGATTGCAATTTGTATCGCATAAACGCATGATCATGAAGGTTCGAAAAGTCTAACAAAAGGCTAATTTGGCTACAGCACTGACAATACGCAATAAAACTTCGCCAAGTATTTGCGCAAGCGCAAGCGACACGACAATTTACTTCCACAGCCGAAACTCATGAATTTTCGAGTTAACGGCCGAACGCTCAGGTTTTGCCGACTGCCGAATTATGCTTCGGCATTCGCGGAATGTCTTCGACCGTGAAGGGGCAAACGACCTGCAGCACCTGTGCAGATAATGGAATTCATCTCACACAGAATCGTACCGTTAGGTCAAAAACAATGATCCACTGTTGCTTGCTATTGCGCAACTAAAAATTATAAACCATGTGACGTCAAATTAATATGCTGAACGTAGGCTTCCCTCTATTGGGGATTAAATACCAAAGAGTTTGTGGTCGCCTTATCTTTCACCCTTCAATTGGTTTTATGTCACCCGCAGGCAGAGATTGCGTACTGCTTAGTTGACCTGGCACCACCTGGGATACACGAATAATTTAATGGACAGCCTAAATTGACAGTCATTGCCAAATCGAAAACGAGAGCGCAAGTCAAGTGATCGCAGTTTCGTCGCCCCAATTGGCAAGTGATGTGGAAGAGTATGGCGCCAGCTTAAGAGGTGGAGGGCATCGGTCAGACACCAGACAGTCCGAAAATAAACAATCTTTCAACTCGATTGCATTCGGTTAATTTCGATGTCGATGCACAATCGATTTTCTGTTTGGTTTTTATGGTCCTCTTCATTGGAGGTTTTCGAGTCGATATACGACCTGATACACTCTGTCGTCATTGTTTTTAAACTGCCTAATAGCACAGCTGTCTGACATGGTTTATGTAACGACCACTAACAATGACAGTGACCAAGAACAACAGCTTAACGTGCATTTACGATTACGTGATATTTGCGGTGTATTTTCACATTTTTCTGTATTATAGGTATTTCATTCACTGGACATGAGCATGTAGCCCGTCCAGGCCTCTCCAACCGCCCACCGTCGTTTATCTAGGTCACTGCCAATTTGCGAACCAGGCATCATTGTAATCGCGTTACGCAGTGCGCAGGCGCCGAATCCCACTCGGGGTCAGCCCGGCGACATTGTTATCTGAACTTGGCGTCCGACCCTCACCTACGCGCGCGCCGTTACGCAACAATTTTTATCCGATTGCGCGAAGCAAAGAAGGGTTATGTGTTTATCAGCCTATGTGGCACTCTAAGGACCGAATGCATGGGATAATTTTAATTATTCTGAATCTAGCTAAAGTATCTAGATAAAGACATGTGATCCAAGCAGGACAGCGCCACAAGCAATGATGATGATGATGATTCTAAAATGAATCTATTTGTTGTAACCAGGCGAATAACACTAAAGACATAATTGTAATCAAAATTAATTATGGCGAAAAGCAGACGTTATATTGTGAAAATAAAAAAAATATTATAATCGAAGAACTATTCTGAACTGGGGATCATTGAATAGGTAATATTTCAAAATCTGTTTTTAAACGGCTATTTAAAATTTATGACGATTAAAAGTTTTAAAGTTAATTTTCTATACAGTTGGGTTATTGACTTTTTTAAATTACATGTTAAAATTAAAACTGGCTTGTTGCGCGTCACACGTTCCTCATCTTGAGGACGTCAAGTTACGGGTAAATAACTTCATCATGCCACATAAAGCATTATTGGTTACACATGGGAAGGCTGGTCTATCGATCGTCTGCGCGAGATAGCCCAAGCCATAAGATCGGAGATTATATCCCGGTGGGAACTCCAAACAAGCGAGTAATATCTAGCCATAAATAAGACTGAGGCCCGATATGAGCCATGTTTCCGCTTAGATAATATCATGCTTAATATGTGTCTAGTGATTTTATTACAGAGGTATATTTTCGGAAGCTATTAAACTGTATAAACATGTCCGTCGGCGTACCTAATA
Source organism: Scrobipalpa atriplicella (assembly GCA_029255725.1). Classification (NCBI taxonomy): domain Eukaryota; kingdom Metazoa; phylum Arthropoda; class Insecta; order Lepidoptera; family Gelechiidae; genus Scrobipalpa; species Scrobipalpa atriplicella. The sequence goes on from JARACY010002007.1 coordinate 33,327, forward strand.
AAATAATTTACTTCGCTCCAGGAAACTTGTAATACGTTACCGAATAAGGGGATTGTCGTTATAACCACGAGGCGCAGTGGAACATTTCCTGACGCCAAATCAGAACAAAATCAATAAAATCCATATTTTATAGTCGCGACGACAGCTTTTGAAAAATTTACCCATTTGGTTGGATAAATTGCGCCCGCGCAGGCAGCAGCGCGCCGTGATTTGCGACCCGGCTCGACGCAATTATCTCGCCTCAAGCTCGTTGCATATATTAATTTAAACGACATTAAAATAGCCCGGAACTGAACGCCCAAGGGCGAACTACAAAGATATTTCACGCCGAAAGACCAAAAATCGGTCGCACCCCAATCTCGAGGCAGCAAGAGTCAAAATCAGTGACGGTAAGTCACGGAGCGCGTAATGCGTGCGTTGAACTTAAAAGGTTGTGACAGGGGTATTACGGTAATTGCCTTAATTTGTAAACACAAAAAATGGCCGTCGACTCGTCGTATGTTAACCGAGCGCGAAATTAAATAACCGTGCGAGTAGAGCGCAGTACGACCAGTGATTAATTCACTTAGAGCGCCGATTGCGGGCCAATTAGCGCGTCGCGTCCGCCCGTGGGAACATTAACAATTTTTCCACAGAAATTTTTAATTGCATAATGCGACGTCTCTATTCAAGGCCGGTTTGTGCCGCGTGTTCGGTGCGCATGACACGTCCGTGGCACGTAAGGCATGCCTGGTGCCGACGCTGGTTGTTAGCGCGCTATCTACGCGAAAAAATCGCACACGGGTTTCGGTTCATGGGCTGCGGGCGCGCTCCTAACGGCCGACTTTGCATATCATTTGCATGAATCTCCCTGTGACGAACACGGTCGGCATCCGCCGGGAATTCGCGCAGCCACTGCCGGTCGTTGACTGATTCGCGCCCGCCCTCACCTGTTCACATATGGCCCGATCTATTGTCAGACAGAAACAACACAGCGCAAACATAGTGAATCATCATCACCCGGCCTTTTGCGGAAGGTCGCCACGTCGCCAAGGATGCCGGCGACACGTAAATCAAAACATTTAACGAGGAAACCGTCGACGACATCGCTCTGCACAAGCTAGGTTTAATTAACCATCGCCTTAAACGGTCGACCTTCAAACGACAAGAGAAAGATTAATTCGCAAACGCACGATAAATGAGACATCGTCCGAGTGTTCCGATCGCAGAACTATAAAGAACCATTTCAATTTCATCAGAGGCGTGTCGCTATCCTTAGAGGCGTTCGGACTCGGATTGCCTTGACTCGGAAATATCTCTGTAAACAAGATAGTTTCGCGTATTGACGGGTGTCAAGAAGTCAGCAGTAAGGGGATCGGCGTTTCCTAAAAGGCTATAACTATCGTCCCACTCGTCGCGGTTTTGTCCGTATACGGTATAAGTGAATGTCGGGTGACTTTTCATCGTCTGTAATTGGACCCTCATGGGCTGAACCCGAAAAGGGCTGCGCGTGACCATCAGCGGTATCGTTTTCCATCGCTGTGGATTTACGTTGGCCATTACCATGGTTCTACAGGTGTTAGGCGTTCAGAAGGTGATAATTGCGTCCTCTAGCGGTGCAAACGATCGAATCGTTTAGATAATAATCGCCGCCATTTGCGTGCGCTACTCTTAAGGACATTGCTTGTTATCTGATGTGCTTTTCCAATAAGCAAGTCACTTAAGACTCCATTTGTATGCAATTTAACGAAAACCTTCGCAAGTTCAATTTTAATAGCTACTTCATAGAAGATAATAACCAAATGACGAATTTGACAATTATGGTTGGACCATTAATTTGGAGAAACGAGTATTCTCATGGAAAACAAACCTCACGCTAGCGGAAAGTATTCATAAAGAAACTCTCACAACCAGATCAAATCTTGACAAAAGTCGTAGCCCTTACATAAACAAGCCCTTTCTAATCTCTTCTTCCACTCTGATCAGATCAGGTGGTTATCTTAACGACTTTTCGCCATCTGCGGCGAACAACGGGCCGACAATGTTTTTCCACGATTGTAATGCGCGCCCGGGGCGACTGCGACTGCGCCTGCGCAACTCAGTATTCACCGGGCGTACCGTTCGGCCATTACGGCACTCGGCAAACGAAACTGGTAACTTACTTGTCTAGTTAACTACTGATATACTAAGGAAATGTTTTACTGAAGACGGAAAAAGATACTTGGATAATTTTAATGTATCTAGGTTTTATGATGAGGAGAAGATGGAAATCGTTTCGACCTTTTCAAAGGCTTTATGTAGATATTGTTTCGCCATAAAATGAGAATCATTAGACATTGAAGTTTGCTATGAAGCTATTAAAGCACTTACCCCATAATCCGATATCCTTCATTCGATGACGTCTAAAATTATAAACGTTAAGTACATTAATTAACCTTTGGGTACCTACTCCAAAATATTTTTATTATGATTTAATTACTTTTCCCAGTATAGGAAAAATATCCCAATCTCACAATAATGAAAACACATATCAGTTTTTTTTTAATAGGATTGCTCATGACTCTAATTTAGGTCTGGGGCTGCAAAAAGGAGTCGACGATGGAGCGAGCTCATCCAAAAGATGCCTACTCACTCAAACTTTGAAGTGCTGGCGGTAAAACTTATAGTAGGTTCGCGACTAGCGACTAGCGCGACTGTACACAGCAACTTCTATCATCATCAAATACTTGGGAATCATAAACCTTCGAGTAGGTTAATGACATGGTTAATTATAGAGAAAGCATCTTTACATCATGTTGTTGGATAATTCCTATGAAGAATTCTTTAATGGCATTTAAGTACTATTAGATTAAATAAATTACTGGAGGTATCCGGATACACATATGGCAGAGTCGGTCGCGTGAATGTGACACTTGCTTTGCTAAAATCGCCGCTATTACAAAGGAATAAGATCTCTTTGAAGTGGTAGTGTCTTGTTAAAATATGTAGGCAAGTTAAAGCTTGCCACACTCTTACTCTGCAGTTTTTTTAAAAATTGTGCTCATCAAAAAGGTGGCAAGTTGCCCACAGTAGTAAGGCCAGCATTTTCTTCGGTATCTCCTAATGAACCCTGGTGTCAGAGTATTCAAACCGCCTAGTAGCACAGCTATTAGGCCTCTGTGTATGACGCAACCAATATCAAAGACAACAACCGGGACCGACGACGGCTTAACATGCCCTCAGAAGCACGGAATCCTTTTCCTTACAGACAATCAGGTGATTTAGCCTGAAATGTCCTAACCACTAGGAAAAATCTTACAAAGTGATAAATTGACACATATCAACTTTGTTTTACCTTGTGGGAATCGAACCCACGACCTCCGGATGAGGAGCCCATGGCTCAGACCACTAGACCACAGAGGCAGTTAAAGCCTAATGAAGTACAACTACAAAATCTCTCGCGCACATCAACACCATTTCCAAGTTCACGTGCACTTTAGCCTCCACCTTGGCCGCTGTTACTAATTAGCGAGTGAATATTCAAGCGATGCGCGTGCGCAGGAAGAGGTGTTCCGGCGCCGCTGGCCTTTCCCAACGGACTTGGGGTTAGGAGACCGGGGTTTTTTAGATATTTAGACACATACTTTTTAGTCGCGCTTTACGGGGTAGGCAGAGCATCAACGACCGCATAGAAGGGCGTTTCGCCACGCCTGGCAAGTATATTGAGGGTTATTTTAGAACGAACGAACTTTGTAGTGATAGGTTGTCAGCCCATTGCCTAACTTGCTGTCTAAATTGCTAAAACTTCGTCTTTCTCTATACTGATTTCTACAGTATCTATGCCTGGCACGGGAAGGGAAACAACTGGAACATTCTACGTCTTCTATCGCTTCCACTCTGGCATGGAAGCTATTTAGAATTTAGACTATTATTACCTTTCGATACGACCATTCGATTTTAGTCTGTTTCTGCTATGAACCGGCTTTAGTTCAAAGCAATACCAATGTTTTCAAAACAAGCACTTATTAGCTACAAATGTGCGGTCAACTTAGCAAGTAACTTCGCTATCTAATCCCAACTCTAAACAAATTTCCCTCATCATCGAGTCATACAAATAAATTGCTCAATTTCGTAAACAAGCTTTTCACACAAATTGCTTGTTAATTCAAAACCTCAAGTCAGTTTGTTTGTCGGACATTTAGCGAGGAATAATCCAAGAATGTTATCTGCTGGTAGTAAAATATTGATATTATGAATGACACTTGCATGATAACCCCAATTTGTGCGAGGATTATTAACCTTTATAAATATGTATGGAGCTGAGAACCAAGTACCACGTTTGGGACTAAAACACGACTTTTTATGTTATTTCGCAATTCATTGCTGCGTTCTTTTATTCATTCATCTAGTTCATCAATCGCTAGCGATCAATGTTCTTCAATGATTTGCATCCGCCTTATAATTGTTGTATCTAGTAAGTAAGTGAGTTTATAATTTTTTATCAATTAATGCTTAGGTACAAACTAGAAAGTGCTGTATCTAGGAATTGAATGTCTAGTTAGTAATAAAAACAATGATAAACATAATTTTATCTCTCGAGTAACGGACATTATTTTATTATATTACATTGAAATTACTTCGAATGATTACCTACTTACAAGATCGTTTCTTAAATGAAATTTGATTTCAATTTACTTACTTATGTCTCATATTTTAGCTTTCTTATTACTTGTCCTAAGAAAGCGACTTTTAATCTCGTTTAGCTAATGCTGCACGGATCAACTGTTTAAATACTATCACTAACAAATTATATACCAAAATGAGAACTGTAAGAAACAAAGTTTTTTTTTTTTTTTGTAGGTATCTTTGCTTCACAATTTCGGTCATCAAGAACAGGTCCATTTAAGTATAACTAATGTGATGTAGCAACCAACATGAGCAGAAACTGAGTATAATTCATTACTTCATATAACAATGTAACATAACAATAGTATAGGTATCACTAACATACTTGATGAGAACGGCAGCTGAGTATTTTAATAACTTCTTGTGGTTTGTTCCTGTAGATATAACAAATAGTATCTATCTATGCCAAATAAGGAAATATATCACTATCAATTTGTATGATATTTTTGAGCATCATTCGTACCTCACTTTTCAAAATCTGTCAAACTAATCAGGAGAGCTTACAGGAGTATCGCACAGAAAATCACATAAACCCAAAAAAAAAAAAACCTCTTAAGAAAGAGGAATTATTAATTATGGCTAAGAAGCCAGTCTTCGACTAGATGACTAGAATGTGCTTACGAAGGACCCCTTCAACCGATCCAAATACTTGTCAAGTCCTCAACTTTCAACAAACAGTTTCCTCCAACTCCTCGAACTATCTTTCAAAACTTTTCCCTCTTCATAACAACCTGCACTCCACCTCACTTTATGGCCGAGAGCGACTTCACTGTCAACAGAGCACTTCAAGGCGATTGGGAATAACCGCAAACCACCGATAAAATAATACAGCTTCTTATACAACAAGAAGGCTTATAGTATGTAAGGAGCTGCTTTTACTACTCTTTACTTGGGAAAGTCAAACAGAGTTCAGTTTTTGTGACCTATAGAATCAAAGACGTATTTTGATTCAAACAACTCTTCATCTTTAGAACTGCTGTTGAACTTCTGAACGTATCATGAAGTGGATCATCCACATACATATTATTAAATGCAACTGACCAAAACTAAATACATCAAGCAGTATGCTGACCTGTTCATTATAAGGTCAGACTACTTTCGAACATCTTTTCATGAAGATCGCCTACAAAAAGTAGGTCATCCACATAAATGTTCAGTTTCAAATCCAACTGACTTAAAATTATGGTGTCTACGGAGTATGCTGACCTATTACTTATAAGGTCAGTATACTAACAGTTCCCACGGCTGTCGCTGGGTATATCCTCGCGCATGCGCTCGCTTGCTTCGTTCCGCGCCGCCGCGCATCACGGCTCCTGCGCGTCCTAATAGCCCTGAGGGTCTGGAAACGTTGCCCTTAAGGTACCTCTAGTAATCATGAGTTCGAAGTCCAAAAGCATTACTCATAGGTATTATCTACTCATGTATCTAATCTTAGTGTAGGTCAGATGTGGCCAAGAAAGAGTAGATGATGGAGCAAGTTAGGTCACCAAGAAGCCTCAAAGGCATTAGGCATTTTTGGACATGCTACAGTTCAGGTGTTTGCCGCCAGACCACACTTCCTGTGGAACCTACCACCACTTTAGTGGGATCGTTCAGCCAGACTTACTTACCCACAGGTAATCCTGTGGTGCCATTCCCATCTGTGCATTATTACGTTTTTTCTTTAATCTATTACCCATCCCACAATCTCCTGAACAAAAGAAACCAATTAAACGAAAAAACCCCTTCCCATGTCTTAAATCATCCCTTTATTTCAGAACCGACATCTACAATCTGCATTGCATGCGGCTGAGCTGAACATTAACATGGTTCCCGGTCGTTAACAATGGTTAGCTTCGTGCCTCGCGATGGGACCTCATCAGATAAAGCTCTTCTGACGTACATGTAGCGGCATAGGTAGGACCCTCTGTATAAACAAGCGTACGCAAAGCAATGGATACGGGGGATACTAATCTATGACGCTGACTGTACATACAGTCAACTTCTGATGAAGCTATACCCTGGGCATTCTCTACCCTAACGCTAAAGACACACAGCAAGCGTATGCAAATATGCAAGACGTAACGCTTTTGTAGAGTAGAAGGGACAGCTACATTAGAAGGATCTCTAAATGGTAATAGGCTGAGAAGCAAAGACCATTCATTGGGCGATGGATAAAGTAGGGAAAATTAGGGTAGTTTTATTATTTCGAAAAAATCTGGTACCTAATGTAAAATAAAAGGTTGCTCAATTAATTTATTGATTCAGTTGCTATGAACTCGATTTGCAGAAGTGATCAATACGACCATAGTATTGGTCGCCAGTACCAAGGTATTACGAAACCTCTGCACTAAAACCTTAAAATTGAAGAAGACATTTCGTTTCTCCAAATTACCACTCAACCTATTAGGTACTAAAGTGTAAATCAAGCTTCACTGCCTCGTACTCTATGCCTCTATGGACTATAGAGTACGCCATTAGCCGTGTTATGATCTCTGGTGCTTAGCATTATAGGCGCGGGCGCAGCCGTGGCGCCGTCTTGGGGCCTGATAACGCTCGGTATAGGATGTTCGCGGACTCTTGCGATGTGATGAGTTCCTGGTACTTTGTAGTTGATAAGGCTAGGTAAATAAACTGCTTGCAATGCAAAGAGATTTTATGTAAGTCAACCACAACAGCAACCAAGTAAGCATTTAACACATTTATTGATTGATGCTTTGAACTTTCAAGCATCGCAGGAAACCCTTAAAATTGCCGTGGTTTGGACCATACAATAAAAGTAAGATAATTACTAATCTGTATTACCTTACTCTTCTTGCAACCCCAAGGAAACCTGTAAATTTCCCAGCGGCTAATAACAACATTTATGACAGAGTGGCAATTGGACAAGTGGTTACATAATGGCGGCAGGCGCGCAGGCGCAGTGCGCACCCTGTGCGTTGGCGTGCGCCGGCGCCGGCCGAGGTCTAATAATAGTCGCATGCCATTCCCCCGCGGAGCCACCAAGTACACCTGCCGGACTTTCCTTTTTCATACAGCTTTCCCTTCAGAGATAATTGATAAAAGTTTTCTGGAGCGCCACATAGGACTTTGAAAAAGGAACGTATAAAAAAAAATAGGTGCAGGATTTAAGAATGATTTCCCTAATCCGATTTAGAAGCCTTACAGGTAAGTAGAACAAACAACTCATCAGAAACCGATAAAGCCGATTAACCAATCAGGCCAACGAATTCTCTACGGAACCGAATTAGTTGCATACAGTTCTACGTAACAATTATAGACCGTTTCTAAGTATTTTGCTGCGGTTCACACCTCAACAACAGTCCGTTAATGACGATTTACGTCGAACCATCAGGTCCATTCACGGTACTAGGAATGCTCTTATACTCAAAACTCTTGAGAAAAACCCGCCGCCGTATGGAACTCAGGAATTCTGTATAATCGTTCTGCCTACACTGCGGTGGAAATGCTGCTAATTAAAAGAGACCAAAGGAGGTGAGAGAAAAGACATTTTGATTGGATTGTAAGGTGCGCAAGAGTGTCAGCGTTTTCCATTTTGTGTCTCAAAATGGAAAGCGGTAACACTGTTGCGCCTTCGCAGACGTCCTTTAAATTTTATGTGCCATTGATGCTACAACTATCCCTTTTACTTATAGGAAAGTATGGGAATTAAAAAAGTCTAATGATTCTCCCAAGTAAACATCATGGGAAAGTATTTTCAAAGGAATGAGGAAGATTCCTCGACTTTAAGAATGTCAATTTGATTAATGCTTGTGATTAGCTGAAAAGGCTTTTTTTTTATTAGATTTTTTTGGATTGCTTCCATCATTGAGAGATGGCAAGACACATAAGTATGGAAGTTTTGTTGGTAAAGACACCTTTCTAACATTTTAGTATGGAAAATTGTATTGTAGTGTTCAAGTATAAGCCAGACTTGTTCATGTAGGCGAATAAATCTGACGAACGCGTTGTTAAGCAGCAATTGAGCGTCGAAAATGGCGACTGGAACAATTTGTCGTAACAATCAGGGCTGTCAATTGCAACACTTATTCGGTTACACGTTTCACAAGAATGCCAGAAAAGCCGGCCCCACAGGAGAATTATGCTATACTTTAAGTTTGAAGCGAGAATTTGGAAAATAAACTTTTAAGAAAACACTTGTACAACCGGTAAAGAAAAAATAAGTTACACATCATCCTATTTCAATCGTCAGCCGATCGTCGAATTTCTTTCCTGCAAGAGAAAGATCCGAAGATTAACTAACTGTTTGGTATTTAGTGTGCGAGGGCTCTTAAGATGGATATGTTTTGTTTTTCTGACCCGTCAATTCTTAGCTTCACTTACTCAATCCTTTAGACATTTTTTATACCAGCAGCCCTGACGAACATTCGAGTACAGAACAGTACAAACGGTATAACGGTCGCAGTCAAATCGCATGACAACGCAACGTAATTTTGTCGGTGGTCGTTTCGATTCCCACTTGACACCTTTAACGATATGTCAACGTTCTTGGACGAAAATTATTTTAATTCAATAATTATGCATGTGCACTTTTAAAAAACATGCGACAGGGAATTGCTGGTTATAAATAAATAAGAAAACCATATACAATTTGTGATTGAAACCGTACATGTTTTTTACAGGCTCTTGCAAGTACTGATTGATAGCACAATTTATCCGATTTTTTTCGCCTTAGGTAATAAACATAAATCACTGCATGCGCACGCGTATGTAGTGCCAGATTACAGGACGCAAGATTACGAACATAACAAGTTCTGAAACAATTACATCGCAACGCAAATCATGCATCAAAACTACTTTTTCCTTGTCAAGTGCCAATAATATGCAAAACTGGAGCGTAATAGTGTAATCGATGTGTTGCGCGTGCGCAGAAAAAAGTCACGACGATGCTCAATCATTGTTCCTAACGGCTTAACCCGTTAAGTCTTGCTTAACGCGGTTTTTTTGTAACAAAAACCAACATAGCATTACGTTTTGCCGAGATTACATGATTAAGTCATTAAGTAGTCAGTGGCTGATGTGTAGCGTGTGGACCCTTATCTTTTGAGTGGGTAATTAGGGTCAAGCCACATTGACTTGGGCAAGATACGGTGTGACAGTACGCAGCTACTTTGTTGCAACGTTTCGTTGTTCTGTTTGAAAGATTGTTGTTGTTTTTTTAGAAAAAAAAATGATCGAAGTTTTTTCTTATAATAATAGTATTTCTTTACTTAGATGTTGATATTAGACGACGAGAAAAGTTTTCTGAAACATAGCAGTGAACTCCCTGAGCAATAATGTTTAGAATATCTCTTGCATATTATAATTTCTATCCAACCTTGAGAATAAGCAACAAGACTGGTTGTTTGTGTTCAAAGAGGTTCTGATATCCATAATCTCACATTACAAAGTATAAATTATAATCTATCTTACGCTAGTAGGCGCCAGCGTCAATTAAACAAATCGATCTTTGAGAAAACGTATAATTTGTTAAGGTGGTTCCATATCAGATGAGATGTTGAAGATATTTTTCAGTTCATAGAAATTATGTCTAATTAATGATTAATGAGCATTGTCTAAATTTTATGACCTACTGTTTAAATCGTTTTTTTGGATATTATTCCTAATTTTAAGACGCTTATTTGAATAATTTTTAAATATACAGCTTAAATTAATTTATATAATTTTTTAAATTATATCGCGTGTGACGTCATCAATGGCATTATAGCCCACATGACGTGTGCCTTGAAAAATAAAAATATAGGTACCTACTAACTAATCTGTGAAGCCATGACATGACATGTCATTTGGAAATAACATAACCTCATCTTTCTCTTTGCTTTGAGCGACGAAACGATTAGCGATTTTCAGATGACTATTTCAAGCAATCTTTCTACACGTAGCTACACTAAATATATCGAAAATAGTGGAAACTACTACATCAAAGTGATCTTCACAACAGTACATAGTATAAACCTTGAAATAATCGGCTTTTACTTCTCGGCACCATTTTTCACGCAAATCTTCTCGTGTGCGAACAAACATTTTACGAGGAGCATTTTCTGAATCATTTGTGCATGTTGGCACAAAACATTTTCTATAGTACTCCATAATTTAACCAAGCACAAAAATCTAATAACGAAAATTGTATTTATGGGGTTATGAGGTTATGTTTCTATTTTGACAAGATACTTATGACATGACAGTTTTTTTTCTTCTAAATTAGGTACACGTCGAAGGAACACAGACAGCCCTGAGATACAGCCTATGGTGACGTCACAGAGGTCATATGAAAGTCATACGTTTTAATTAAATATCTTTTTATTTACTGCACTTTTTTTAATTTTGATTACAGAAAATAGAACAGTAGGCTTATTCCTCCAAATGGTTTTTTAACTAGACATGTTTCTTAAAAGTGGTCAATGGCCATTGCAGTGATGGATGATGGTTCATTGACATGATCACGTGATCAATTTGATAAAAGAGTTAAACAATCATAAGGTTCGTATTAAGTATTATTAGCACAGCTGGACTAGGAGTGATAATTTTTTTTTTGAAAATCACTAGCTACTTCTCTTCCATATCCTAAAGGGATCCAAGTTTAGGCGATTGGCTGACAACCTGTCACTACAGCTCTTTCTTCTTCTTCTTCTTCCTACACCACCCCAAACCAACCACCCCAAATAATGTGATAAGGTTCACCTTATCATATAATGATGATCAGATTAATACAGCGTGTCCATAAGATACAAAATGCTCCAATGATCCTGCGCAAGAGTTGGTCTGGTCGCACCTTTACCCAGCCGGGTGAATGGAGTCTCCGGCATGCAAATCGTGAGGAAAAGGTGTCAGGGAGACCCAAGACCGAGACCTAGGGCTACCTACAGCCATTAGACTAAGTGGTCCTAATCTAAATTGGACTGGTGCGACCTTGGGATTTGCAGAACTGGAATCATTAGATTTATCTGAGTGATTTGAAATAATTCATGGAAAATTAGATCTTCAATATTGAAATAGGGTAATCAGACTAATCAGTGAAGGGTTTTGCTGAGACATTCAATCATTTCAATATGGTTGGCAGTCAGCAACCTAAATATTGGCGGTACTCATTTAAATGCTAAAAATAAAGCATCATCAAGGCACATCATCTGATGAAACCATATATCCTTCTAGTCTACCTCTTGATAAATTATTAAAATACTGTGTTCCGTCGGTGTTGGAATGCCAGAGCGTTTTAAGACTTTGGAGTGATCTCGCTCTATAAGAGTCCAAGGCCAACAATTCTTTAAAAAAAAAAACAGAATTTATCTGTGTGACAACCCTAATGGTAATTCTTCAAACGAGCCGTATTAATTACACTTAACTTGGAGTTGCAGTAGAAAATGACGGGCCAGTCGATTTGATTACTATCTATGCTGTTGAAAACATACTGCCAGCCTTTCCTCTTTAAGTGTAAGCGGCCTTTTCAAGTGCTAAGCAAATGTCTAAGTTACTTAGACCGAGACATTTACTCAACAAGTATATAGGTAGGTAAAGAAATTGCCTAGCCCGATTAATTTTGTGCTCAACTTAGTGATTTCTTTTAATAAAAGTTTAGGTCGATCGTCTACTTCATCACTAAGCACTTGCATTAGAAATCACTTATTTCGATGATAAAATAGAGTAGAATACAGATAATTAGGTAGGTAAATACGTATCGTTTAATGTGATTTAGAAGTAAATAGGACAGAAAAGAGCCAAAGGATCACACGGGCAAAAATCGAACCGAACACCGAATCGTATCGTACCAATAGCCTCTACAAGGATTTACCCTGCTACCTCACTGCAGCTAAGTCACATGTCTGCGGTTAAGTCACATTTGCGTGGTAGCTGCATATCAACACAGGAATGCGAGTTTATGTAACACTTATGCATATTTCCTTATAGCAATTCCAAGTTACTGTAAATCTTGGCGAAATTATTGACATGACACTTCATTTAGAATACCGTAAAGTAAAGTTTGACGAGGTTCCTCCAGGGATGTTCATAAAATTAACTGAATATTATCGCAAGTCAGCCAACCATTCGTCTGATGGTAAACGGGCATTTTACTGTATTTTCTAGTGGACAGGAAAAAAAAAGAATTTGGCAGGAGCTGCTGTTAAAGCTGTATATTTTTTCGTGTGGGTTTCAAATCGATCGACCTGATGAACCCTGGTTTCAGAGTTTTTAAACCGCATCTGACATGGTTTCAATTGCAATTTAGACTGACAACAAGTGTTTGCGGCAACAGAATAGAAATGATCTTCGATATCTGTCAGGCCATTTTTATGAGCCGTTGTCGCTTTACCCACCCCACAAGAAAAGTGTGAGTTTTTGCTGTAGCACAATGAGACACCAGCTCGATTCTTTCATGACCCAGTTCTTTTTTCTTTATTGTATTTGCTTAAGGTGACGAAATGAGTAATCAATTTGAACACGCTCGCGAAATTCAAAACCTGAACAGTGAAACCACTAGCCGGTCCGATAAAGACATTTTGGTCTCGACATTCCATCAGTCATGTATTAGTCACACTTTTTCTTCCAAAACTGGAAGCCATAGAACTCGCATGGCGGTTTTACAAGATGCTTATGTAACATAGTTGTTGTATGCTCGTATAGGTCAGAAATAGAGTCAACTTTCGTATTTGAATGTTTCATTGGTCAAGAGCAGTATTCCAACATTGTGAGAATAAATAGTAACATAATGATAAAAAACAGGTTATACTTAAGTGTTTGTACCCTTAAGCTTATGTACCCTTAATAGAGTAGTCTTAAGTCCGCAGAGGTCCTATCCAATCCCAAATATTTTATACCCATTGCATTTGCAAGAAAATCAGTCACGAACTGACAATATCTCAATGCGTCAGTGCATCTTTTAAGTGTGCTAACAAAAGACTAGGTATTAGACAAAAAAAAAGAGTTGTTAAGTAAGTGCTAACGTCTCATCACGGTGACGCAACAATACTACAAAAACACATCGTCACAAGCAAAAAAAAAACATATATTCATCGTAATCAGCTCAAGAGCACGCCGGTTCAAAGTCAGTGAAAGTGGTCGCGTCCGATGCGCGCGCGCAGCCCAAGCATTTTCTAATCGCCACTTCCGAACGCTCTCGCACAAAACAAGGTTACGTAACCATGATAGATCTATGGCCTGGGAACCACCTGATTCTTCTTTTTGAGTGAGTCGAAAGACCCGACGAATCCTGGTGTCCTATATCAAAACCAGCAACCAGAACCTCTGTCGGTTAACTTGCCCTCTGAAGCACGGATTTTATTTTCTTGACAGAGGCAGGGATTCAGTCAGTAATGTCTTAACCAAACTGGGGAAAATCTCACAAATTTATAAATAGACAAATATTAGCTTTGTGTTCATCCGGTGGGAATCGAACCCACGACCTTCGGATCAGGAGCCCAGGCTCAGACCACTACACCACGGAGACAGTTACGTAACTAACCTGATAGATCTATGGCCTGGGAACCACCTGATGAGATGGTTAGTATTGTTAGTTCTACATCAAGGAAATTGTAGACCATTTAGATTGCATGTCCATTTTCATTGTTTGTCGCAATACCTGAAGAATACATTTCTAAGTACACAATTTACTTGTCATCTTGGTTAAACTGGAACAGTACTACATCTTCACATTACGAATTTCGGGCTTTGTCTGCTCTGCTTATCAATAAATACAAATAATACTCGTTTCAGTACATGAGGTATCTTATATTTACTTTTTACAAAATGTAAGTCAAACTTCCATGCTGGACTGGGAGTGATAGAAAAACATAGAATGCAAGCTGCATCTCCTCCCGTGCATGCTGTAAAAATCAGCTAAGGGAATCGAGGGTTTCAGTGTATTGCAATTTAGGCGATGGGCTGACATGGCTATAGTGCTATAGCAATATACATAATCACCTGTATAATAATAATAACCCTCAAAACTTGTCAGACGTGGCGGAATTACCTTTATTTAGGTTGTTTTTGCTCTGCCTACCTCAATAGGGATAAAGGCGTGATTTTATGTATGTATGTAAGTCAATCGTTTCAGCACTTGAGGCCTATCTTATCTCTACTTTTTAACAAAAAGTAAGTCAGTATGGTTTTGTTTTATCTTAGTATTTCAAATATCTCAAGGAGATCATTTTGATAAGAGATCGAGAGCTAGTCTTGTGGGTAAAGATTTAGGAGTCTAGTTTTAGCAGGTAACCAGCAAATGTATTTGTATTTGTATTGTATTTGTATTTGCAAATGTTACGAAATATTTTTCTGTTAAATGTGACTCAAACGGTTTTGAACGAGGGTTTTTACGTGGACAGCATCATACGTAATAAGTTCATTGTCATCTACATTGTCATACATAACTGCAT
>JARACY010002008.1:0-48310 GCA_029255725.1 Scrobipalpa atriplicella
ATCAGTCAATTTTGTATGGGGATGTCAATTTCTTTTCCTGAAAGATTTTCTTCGTAATAGTGAGTTCCCCTATTGATCGGCGCGCATTATGAAAGCTTTTTGAAGAGCTTATTCCCAATTGGTTGACATATTCAATGTTGAAACTGGAAATAAAATGGCCGCCATGCCGGTCATACAACGTCAGAACCCTTGTTATGTCCACCTCAACCTGTCACGTAGATTATTTACCAGGTTCACTACCTCTAAAAGGATCCAGACTTTGACGTAGGTCCTGTGAATACAGTAGTCGATATGTATTGTATTCTTCAAACTGCCAGGATTTGGAGTACATTGAGATATCAGAGAAATAGCTTGTTGTGATATAAGGAATTGACAGTAATGGACTTCTGTGTGACCTCGCTTCATTGAAGAATCTATGTCTTATATAACTTTTTAAGCACTCGCGATTATTTATACTCATTTTACTTTTTATCCCGCGACCACGACAATTGAAACATTGTTGAAACGTCGGGAACCAGGTAAATTCCTATGATTTACCACCAAAATCTATCGCGAATAGACCCGATAAAAAGTAAAATGAATCTATGTCTTGATTACACCTGGTCTAGGCCAGAGTGAAGAGCTAACCCATGGCAAAAAAGCTGGTAAGTAATTATTCTGAATTTCTTGATGCAATCCAATTTCCCGCAGAAATATTTAAATGTCTAAGGGCGCTTTCGATCATTATTTCGCTTTGTACATTAAATATACGGCTATACGCGTAAAATATTATGAAGTTTTTCGCTCTTTGTTTTCATTTTCCAATTTTCGAATTTATTTCCTCTTTCATTGTTTTGGGTTGCATTCGAAACACGGAAATTCGAACATACTTGCATATAGTAACTTCCCCATACGGGTTTTTCATAAAACCCATAATTATTTTACGTAAATTTCTGCTTATACATACATACATACATATAATCACGCCTTTCTCCCTAATGGGGTAGGCAGAGCAAAAACGACCTAAACAAAGTTCGTTTCGCCACGTTTGACAAGTTTACTTAATTAGTGTAATTTCAATTTATAAGTTAGTGTAATTTCTGCTTATACAGGTTATAAAGGACAGCTTCCCGTAAACTGATAGAGGTTGTTCAGTCTTCGTAACTTAACTACTTCCACATTATGCGTACGTGTGACAAACGTTACAAAATACCAAGTCGACTTACTGCGCGCTAATAACCCCTAATTGAGTGACATGACGTCTTCTCCGTGACGTCACATGTACTGACACGTCACAATATCATTACGCCTTCATTAGACGAGGAGTAAAAACATGACGGATGATGTTGTGAAGGTACTGTTTGGATCAGTTCATTATGATGATAAGATACAAGCAGTATTATTAGTGTAGGTAACTTTGGTATGATCATATTTTGACAACGTTTTTTTTTGCGATGGATTTGCTCTTGACTATAGATTAGTATCATTTATAAATGCCTAATCTTATCTTATATTAGTCTAGGCTAGCGTAGACTGAGAGACAAAGTGTGAGATCAATATTTAGTCTAGAAGACGGTTATCAACATTAGAATGATTGAAAACTAGAATTTTCCATTTTGGTATAAGTATCCGATTTTTCCACGTAGTTTAATGCATCATGATCACAGAGCTCGCTTCAAAAAATTTAAATATCGGATACTCATATCAAGAAAACCACGGAAATATTCCCGTTTTCATACATACATACATACATAATATCACGCCTGTATCCCTAATGGGGTAGGCAGAGCGACAACGACCCAAACAAAGGTCGTTCCGCCACGTCTGTCAAGTTTTTGAGGGTTGTGTAAGATAGATCTGTATATTGCTGTAATGACAGGTTGTCAACCCATCGCCTAAATTACAATATACTGAAACCAAAAATTTTAAGAAGATGAAAGTCTTTTTAATATACTTACATAACATAATCTAGGTAGGTATGGTACATTAGTACACCTTAATGATTGCAGAAGTACTCAAACTGCCAAGAACTTTATCCATTGCAATTTGCACTTGTAATTTTGAACAAAACAAGAACTCTAACAATCTCACATAGCAAGCTCGAAATCCTCTTGAGATCGACTCAAGTGTCGAATGTACATAAACTATTAGTAGAGCTAAAATACCGGTTTAATATTACCGGTTACTGAAAGCTCCATTTAACAGTTCTTGTAGAATATTTAATTAGAGGTAAAGAAAAACCCGGATGGTGTAGTGGATACGGCCGCGGCCTTCTGTGCAGGAGGTCGTGGTTCGAATCCCACCACGTACCTATGTGTTTTTCGGTTTTCGAATTCCATATGTACGTTTATTCGGCGCTTTTACGGTGAAAGAAAACATCGTGAGGAAACCTGCACACACCTACGAAGAAATTCAAAGGTTGTGTGTAACCTAATCTAGGATTGGGTCTGGTTTCCCTTCTGGGTTGCGGAGGTAAGATGGCAGTCGCTCTGTGTAAAAACCAGCACCCTCGTTTAATCCCCTAGATTAGGTAGCAGACCCCGTAAAATACAGGAAAAAGGCTAGGAAGATGAGTCCAAAATGGAAAAAAAATGTAATCCATACGAATATTATAAATGAAAAAGTAAATCTTTTCTGTCTGTTTGTTAGTTTCTTGTTCTCTCACGTCTAAACGGTTGAACGGATTTTTATGTTGCGGTTACGGCAGCAGGTGAAAACGCGCACCGGAAAGCTGGTCTTGAATTATCATCATCATCAGCTCATATACCTACGTCCTCACCGAGGGGCTCGAGCCTACCCTGAATAGGGCAGTCTTGAATAATTGTTTGTAATCTTGACTTTATGATATAACAGGTAGGCTACACTATGTTATAGACTCTATAATACATACATACATACATAAAATCACGCCTGTATCCCTAATGGGGTAGGCAGAGCAAAAACGACCTAAACATAGGTTGTTCCGCCACGTCTGACAAGTTTCAAGGGCTAATACAGATGATGATTATGTATATATTGCTATAGTGACGGGTTGTCAGCCCATCGCCTAAATTGCAATACACTGAAACCCTCGATTCCCTTAGCAGATTTTTACAGCATGCACGGGAGGAGATGCAGCTGGCACATTCTACGTTTTTCTATCACTCCTTGTCCAGCATGGAAGCAAGGACTCTATAATATAGACCTATAAAACACAGTTTCTTTTTCTAGGTACGCCTGAAAATACCTGAGCCCAAATTTAATCAAATACTGTAATGCCAGACCCCGGTAAACAAACCCTATACCTTCCAATATTCGAGCCTCTCACTCAAGCCGCAAACTTACACGCATATGACGTAATGAATGCCGCAACTAATTGTACTCTACCCTTCCAACAATCCCCCATCCCCCCTACTGTTAACATCCCCCCTACTGTAAACATCCCTCCCTTCCCTCCCTGCGACCGCTATGAATTCATTATCAACCCATTTTACACTAGCGCTGCAGCGAACAGACGAAGACAAGTAGATACACGTATAACTATTTCCTAGAAAGTATAGTTAAGCACTGAAAAAGATGTACTAAGTGTAGGAAGCTAGAAGCTAGCTAGGTATTTATTAATTTAATAGCCTTTTGACTGAAAATTTTGTCGCATCGTCAAATTCAATTCTTCTTCTTCTGTCGTGTGGGTTTCGAGTCAATCGACCCCGATGAACCCTGGTATATAATTCTCAGTACTAATGACTGAACCACTAACCCAGAAATCTTACTGCCATATTTGCTCTTGCGAATTTCGCTGCTATCACTAATAATCTCCTGTTACACATACCAAGGATGTGTATAATCAAGATCTCTTAATTAAAGGGGTGTACACATTCTGAGTATGCACGACGTTCGAGTGAAGATGGGCGTGGGTTCACACGTGCGCGTATGTGGAACACCCAAAGATCTGCTTGCCCCAGATATACGGATAATTATTGGGAGGGTCATGTATTGGTATGGTATAGCAGGCGAGGCGAATTAATGCACATCCAATCTCTGTACAAGAGAATTGATGAGAAGTTTTAATTTAAATCTAATAGAAATGTGGGTGTTTCAAAGTATTTTGTCCTCACCATCTTCGGGCCGCAGCGAGAGTTACATACGACATGGTCACTGCAGCTTCTCATCAGTGACTTTTTCATGCTTTTTCTAAATAGGTTATTTCTTCTTTAGTTACGATTTAAATGCAAGGATTAATTGGGATTGACATATCCTTCTGGACAAAAATCCCTAAATTAAATAAAGATTAAAAAAAAGAATAAGATCGAAAATACCTTCAAAATATAAAAAAATAATTACAATCGCGTTTCCTAATTATCAGTCTATCTACTTTATAATCAGAATCACTAATGTTATATTTTCCGATGTAAATGCATCTAATATTCACATAAGTTTAGTTCTTTCCATAGCTTTCTACTTCACCAATCTCGAAACGCGTCAGTAGAAACAGCGTCACACGCCGTAAAGCTATGCTCCGCCCGACTCCGTCTCAGTGGGAAACGCTCCGCTTATCAACACGGTCTCACCCTATTATCCCACTACTCTGCTAATGATTTGCACAGTGTCACTGCTCTTCACTCGGATGTAGGATGGAACTCCCATTATTTATCAATCGCGCGTGTCGAGCGCCTACGGGGTGGGTAAAGTAATAAGTGATCGTATTTACATTAATAGTTGACGCTATGTATAATGAAATTGAGAGCTGCAATGTTTTATACGATGTTGTGGAAGAATGACTTGAAGTAGAAAGCTATGGAAAGAACTAAACTTATGTGAATATTAGATGCATTTACATCGGAAAATATAACATTAGTGATTCTGATTATAAAGTAGATAGACTGATAATTAGGAAACGCGATTGTAATTATTTTTTATATTTTGAAGGTATTTTCGATCTTATTCTTTTTTTTAATCTTTATTTAATTTAGGGATTTTTGTCCAGAAGGATATGTCAATCCCAATTAATCCTTGCATATTTTATAATCGTAACTAAAGAAGAAATAACCTATTTAGAAAAAGCATGAAAAAGTCACTGATGAGAAGCTGCAGTGACCATGTCGTATGTAACTCTCGCTGCGGCCGAAGATGGTGAGGACAAAATACTTTGAAACACCCACATTTCTATTAGATTTAAATTAAAACTTCTCATCAATTCTCTTGTACAGAGATTGGATGTGCATTAATTCGCCTCGCCTGCTATACCATACCAATACATGACCCTCCCAATAATTATCCGTATATCTGGGGCAAGCAGATCTTTGGGTGTTCCACATACGCGCACGTGTGAACCCACGCCCATCTTCACTCGAACGTCGTGCATACTCAGAATGTGTACACCCCTTTAATTAAGAGATCTTGATTATACACATCCTTGGTATGTGTAACAGGAGATTATTAGTGATAGCAGCGAAATTCGCAAGAGCAAATATGGCAGTAAGATTTCTGGGTTAGTGGTTCAGTCATTAGTACTGAGAATTATATACCAGGGTTCATCGGGTCGATTGACTCGAAACCCACACGACAGAAGAAGAAGAATTGAATTTGACGATGCGACAAAATTTTCAGTCAAAAGGCTATTAAATTAAATAAATACCTAGCTAGCTTCTAGCTTCCTACACTTAGTACATCTTTTTCAGTGCTTAACTATACTTTCTAGGAAATAGTTATACGTGTATCTACTTGTCTTCGTCTGTTCGCTGCAGCGCTAGTGTAAAATGGGTTGATAATGAATTCATAGCGGTCGCAGGGAGGGAAGGGAGGGATGTTTACAGTAGGGGGGATGTTAACAGTAGGGGGGATGGGGGATTGTTGGAAGGGTAGAGTACAATTAGTTGCGGCATTCATTACGTCATATGCGTGTAAGTTTGCGGCTTGAGTGAGAGGCTCGAATATTGGAAGGTATAGGGTTTGTTTACCGGGTCTGGCATTACAGTATTTGATTAAATTTGGGCTCAGGTATTTTCAGGCGTACCTAGAAAAAGAAACTGTGTTTTATAGGTCTATATTATAGAGTCTTGCTTCCATGCTGGACAAGGAGTGATAGAAAAACGTAGAATGTGCCAGCTGCATCTCCTCCCGTGCATGCTGTAAAAATCTGCTAAGGGAATCGAGGGTTTCAGTGTATTGCAATTTAGGCGATGGGCTGACAACCCGTCACTATAGCAATATATACATAATCATCATCTGTATTAGCCCTTGAAACTTGTCAGACGTGGCGGAACAACCTATGTTTAGGTCGTTTTTGCTCTGCCTACCCCATTAGGGATACAGGCGTGATTTTATGTATGTATGTATGTATTATAGAGTCTATAACATAGTGTAGCCTACCTGTTATATCATAAAGTCAAGATTACAAACAATTATTCAAGACTGCCCTATTCAGGGTAGGCTCGAGCCCCTCGGTGAGGACGTAGGTATATGAGCTGATGATGATGATAATTCAAGACCAGCTTTCCGGTGCGCGTTTTCACCTGCTGCCGTAACCGCAACATAAAAATCCGTTCAACCGTTTAGACGTGAGAGAACAAGAAACTAACAAACAGACAGAAAAGATTTACTTTTTCATTTATAATATTCGTATGGATTACATTTTTTTTCCATTTTGGACTCATCTTCCTAGCCTTTTTCCTGTATTTTACGGGGTCTGCTACCTAATCTAGGGGATTAAACGAGGGTGCTGGTTTTTACACAGAGCGACTGCCATCTTACCTCCGCAACCCAGAAGGGAAACCAGACCCAATCCTAGATTAGGTTACACACAACCTTTGAATTTCTTCGTAGGTGTGTGCAGGTTTCCTCACGATGTTTTCTTTCACCGTAAAAGCGCCGAATAAACGTACATATGGAATTCGAAAACCGAAAAACACATAGGTACGTGGTGGGATTCGAACCACGACCTCCTGCACAGAAGGCCGCGGCCGTATCCACTACACCATCCGGGTTTTTCTTTACCTCTAATTAAATATTCTACAAGAACTGTTAAATGGAGCTTTCAGTAACCGGTAATATTAAACCGGTATTTTAGCTCTACTAATAGTTTATGTACATTCGACACTTGAGTCGATCTCAAGAGGATTTCGAGCTTGCTATGTGAGATTGTTAGAGTTCTTGTTTTGTTCAAAATTACAAGTGCAAATTGCAATGGATAAAGTTCTTGGCAGTTTGAGTACTTCTGCAATCATTAAGGTGTACTAATGTACCATACCTACCTAGATTATGTTATGTAAGTATATTAAAAAGACTTTCATCTTCTTAAAATTTTTGGTTTCAGTATATTGTAATTTAGGCGATGGGTTGACAACCTGTCATTACAGCAATATACAGATCTATCTTACACAACCCTCAAAAACTTGACAGACGTGGCGGAACGACCTTTGTTTGGGTCGTTGTCGCTCTGCCTACCCCATTAGGGATACAGGCGTGATATTATGTATGTATGTATGTATGAAAACGGGAATATTTCCGTGGTTTTCTTGATATGAGTATCCGATATTTAAATTTTTTGAAGCGAGCTCTGTGATCATGATGCATTAAACTACGTGGAAAAATCGGATACTTATACCAAAATGGAAAATTCTAGTTTTCAATCATTCTAATGTTGATAACCGTCTTCTAGACTAAATATTGATCTCACACTTTGTCTCTCAGTCTACGCTAGCCTAGACTAATATAAGATAAGATTAGGCATTTATAAATGATACTAATCTATAGTCAAGAGCAAATCCATCGCAAAAAAAAACGTTGTCAAAATATGATCATACCAAAGTTACCTACACTAATAATACTGCTTGTATCTTATCATCATAATGAACTGATCCAAACAGTACCTTCACAACATCATCCGTCATGTTTTTACTCCTCGTCTAATGAAGGCGTAATGATATTGTGACGTGTCAGTACATGTGACGTCACGGAGAAGACGTCATGTCACTCAATTAGGGGTTATTAGCGCGCAGTAAGTCGACTTGGTATTTTGTAACGTTTGTCACACGTACGCATAATGTGGAAGTAGTTAAGTTACGAAGACTGAACAACCTCTATCAGTTTACGGGAAGCTGTCCTTTATAACCTGTATAAGCAGAAATTACACTAACTTATAAATTGAAATTACACTAATTAAGTAAACTTGTCAAACGTGGCGAAACGAACTTTGTTTAGGTCGTTTTTGCTCTGCCTACCCCATTAGGGAGAAAGGCGTGATTATATGTATGTATGTATGTATAAGCAGAAATTTACGTAAAATAATTATGGGTTTTATGAAAAACCCGTATGGGGAAGTTACTATATGCAAGTATGTTCGAATTTCCGTGTTTCGAATGCAACCCAAAACAATGAAAGAGGAAATAAATTCGAAAATTGGAAAATGAAAACAAAGAGCGAAAAACTTCATAATATTTTACGCGTATAGCCGTATATTTAATGTACAAAGCGAAATAATGATCGAAAGCGCCCTTAGACATTTAAATATTTCTGCGGGAAATTGGATTGCATCAAGAAATTCAGAATAATTACTTACCAGCTTTTTTGCCATGGGTTAGCTCTTCACTCTGGCCTAGACCAGGTGTAATCAAGACATAGATTCATTTTACTTTTTATCGGGTCTATTCGCGATAGATTTTGGTGGTAAATCATAGGAATTTACCTGGTTCCCGACGTTTCAACAATGTTTCAATTGTCGTGGTCGCGGGATAAAAAGTAAAATGAGTATAAATAATCGCGAGTGCTTAAAAAGTTATATAAGACATAGATTCTTCAATGAAGCGAGGTCACACAGAAGTCCATTACTGTCAATTCCTTATATCACAACAAGCTATTTCTCTGATATCTCAATGTACTCCAAATCCTGGCAGTTTGAAGAATACAATACATATCGACTACTGTATTCACAGGACCTACGTCAAAGTCTGGATCCTTTTAGAGGTAGTGAACCTGGTAAATAATCTACGTGACAGGTTGAGGTGGACATAACAAGGGTTCTGACGTTGTATGACCGGCATGGCGGCCATTTTATTTCCAGTTTCAACATTGAATATGTCAACCAATTGGGAATAAGCTCTTCAAAAAGCTTTCATAATGCGCGCCGATCAATAGGGGAACTCACTATTACGAAGAAAATCTTTCAGGAAAAGAAATTGACATCCCCATACAAAATTGACTGATCGAGGTACCTAGTCATTTTATATGGGGACGTAATTTTTTATCACTTTCTAGAAGTATTGGGTATTGTACCTATTCATGTCATGGTTTATAGGAAAATTTTGTAGTTATATTATAATTTTAACTTTTTTTTAACTTCCATGCTGGACTGGGAGTGATAGAAAAACATAGAATGTGCCAGCTGCATCTCCTCCCGTGCATGCTGTAAAAATCAGCTAAGGGAATCGAGGGTTTCAGTGTATTGCAATTTAGGCGATGGGCTGACAACCCGTCACTATAGCAATATACATAATCACCTGTATAATAACCCTCAAAACTTGTCAGACGTGGCGGAATTACCTTTATTCAGGTCGTTTTTGCTCTGCCTACCCCAATAGGGATAAAGGCGTAATTTTATGTATGTATGTATGTATATTATAATTTTCTTATAAAGTATTAAAAACTAATTGAAACTAGTTATAACAAGTTAAAGCAGGTATTCATTAACTATTCTTACCTAGATGTTGTTGATATGCTAATTGTAGGTTGTTTTTTACCTGAAAACACAAAATTATAGGTTAGAAATTGTTGGTTGCTCAGTACAAAGTAATAGGTATGGGTTGTCAGCGTAAATATTCGAATTGCTATTTTGTAACAGGTATTTTGAGTCATAGTGAATAATGTAGAATTGATGTATTAAAAAAACAATACATATACGTATATCGTTTCCAAATATCATCAAAATTGCAATAGGTAAGAGTATTAAAAATATTGGTAAACATTAATCTGCGTATTGTACTATAGTACCTATCTAATCAAATCGAATAGTAGGTAATTTTATATTGAAGTAAAAGTTTTTGTTAATGATAAAGTACGTAAGTAAATATTTTATCGTTAACTTATTTTTTTAGGTTTTATTCGTTAGAGTACCTACGTAATTATTTTATTGTATTTTAAAGAAACCTGGTTGTATTGTTTTTTTTTAATACAAACATATATTTTTCAACGGTCTTATATAAGTAACAAGTATCGGTACCTTTAAATCCCATCTCTACGTACCACAATGAGGCTAATACCACGTTGCAAAGGTCAATGATTAATTAGGTGCAATAATCCCCTTCCTTCGCTACCAACGCCAAGAAATATACGGGTTTTATACTGTTACAGTGTTATCAGGGAATTTAAATTCGCTGTTACAATCTGGAGTTGTTGTGGTTTATTCGTGAGTTTTTTTTTATGTAAAGAAATCCACAGTACGTAACCCACAGTTTAACCTGATTTAAACAGTTTTATAATCAAGGAAGTATGTAGAAAGGTATTTAAGTTAATTGACTCGCTGTCTAGCTACAACCAATGTTAAATTTCGCAACGAGAAAATTTCTAAATGAATACGTATTTTGGCTATTTAAAACTACATGTCGAAGATACAGTGATTTTAGTTTCCAAAAATCTTCTTAGAGGTGCGTCCTCACAGGGAGCATTCGTTCGCGAGCAGCCTGCACTCATAGGTTATCTGTTTTAAAAGAACTTGCCGTCTATTGACCATTCATGCGCGCGCAAACGGAAACGAATGCTCGCAGTAAGGACGTAACATAAAACGCAGGCAAACCTTTCAAGCTAAGCAGAATTCATGTTACAAAAGCTTTTGGGGTTAAATAATGAGACTAACACATCAACTGGAATAATTCTAGGTAATTTTGTAATGCAGTGTGATGATTATCTTTAGAATTTAGCTGCGTAGTTAGTGCCTGGCTGCCTGTTCTTCGGGTAATTGATTCAAGTCATGCGAGCTGGTTTTGCGAAATTAATTAGTGTTCTACAGTTGTAAGTAAGTAGTACGTAGAAGAGTAAAGATAGCTATGTTAAACAATATCATTTTAATTTTAAAGAAGAGAGAAACGTTATTTAAAACGTTTTTGAGAGAAGTCGTACGAACCATGCCAGAGGCTGTTTGGAAACGCTAACACCAAGGTTCATTGGGTCGTTCAGCTTGACAATCTAACCCACGCGACAATGAAGGAGAACACACTACATTTGACCATCGGATAAGTTTATGAAAAAATATAATATTTACTGCTTGCCACAAGAAACCTATACGTACTATAGGCCCGTATTTATAATCAGCTCTCAAGAGTGACAGCGAGTTTGAGTCCGTATCAGAAATGTCATTTCAGTACAAAACGATCTGTCAAATCCATACTTAATATTGCTCTCAATCTTGAGATCACTTTATAAATACGAGCCATAGAGTCCTGACCACCAAGAGATGTACCAACTAACTAGGTATGTAAAGAAAGATACGCTGTCTTTGGACATTGCAGGGATGTATCCAGTACGAAGCCCAATACCGCCAATACTGGGTTTAATTTCAAGCAAGAAAGCCGCAAGACCGCGATAGAGGAAATTTGGTAAGGCCCCAGTGGCAGCGGGTACCATTTAACGTAGCAAGACAATTTCTAACAATATAGAGTGGGTTGTTTAGTTTTATTAACTAAGCAACTCGTTTCAGTTTGCGGAAAGATGTCCAATAAAAAACTTGTAGGGTATTATAAAAACAGTTCTTTAGGAGACTGGACGATGAGGAAAACATGGTAAAGTCATTGACAGTAGTGTAATGAACAAACAGGCATGAAATCAAGCAAAATATATAACTCAATTAATTTCCTAAATCACGGGGGAGGTAACGATATTAAATTCATCCTAAATGAAAAAGAAAAATTGGTTATACGTTTAAATTAAGTATTGAGATTCAATTGTCGTTTTTACATGATTATTGATTCTCGAGAAAAGTAATTCAGTTAAGAAACTTATTTTTCGTTCATTTTAAATATTTCGTTTTATTTGTAAGTATCTCTGATATTTAAAAATCGCTTTCGCTTATAAACCACCCCGCTATCACTGCCGCCTTACAACTCAACAAAACTGACTTCCTTAGTTAACTAAATATAGTTTGCTATACACATGTTATCTAACCATGGCGGTCGTTTTGATCTCCGAAATTTGATTACCATGAACTTCACTTGATTCCAAGATAACAATAACATTTCCATGGGGGTCTGATAAGACAGTACCCTTCCCTTTATTGTTGTAGTTGGTTAATTTTGAACTGATTCAGTTAACTGAATAAATTAGGAGGGTGTTATATTTGATGAGGTATTTAGTCAGTAATTATTTTGTTTGAATTAATTATTCATGTTAGTAATGTTCTGATTTATGATTGTATCACCTAAATCAGTACAACCTTTGGATACCTTGAAATTTAATTAAATTCATTGATTGTAAAGCATAACAAATGGTGTTAAAGAAAATTATACGTCCAACTATGTCCCAAGCATAACAAAATGTCAAAGAAAATAATACGTCCAGATATGTCCCGCAAAATTGGAATACAATATTTTACACAGCTTTAAGATAACTGTAAGACAGGGAAAAGAACCAGCTGGTACATTCTATATTTATTTTTCGCTCCCAGTCCAGAATGGAAGAATTCTACAGTTAATTTCGCCAACAGAACTGTTTTTAGTAGTGTGGTTAATCGATACCGGCGCTATATGGGTCATTTAAAATGTAGAACATCTAATTTGATTAATTGGGCTTTCACAGAAAATAAGTGTAGAGTGTTTTAGAATATTAATTAGACTACGGCTTTCAAAATAGGCGAGAAAATTAATAGGCGGCTACACTTCTGTGAATTATAAAAAAATAAGTTACGTGTCTATACGTAACAAAGTATTCGTAGAAAAGTTAAGAGGTGTTTCAAAAAATCCATCGCATTACAGTTAAGAACGTAAACTAAGAAAAATGGGTTATTTCATAAGTAAAATTTTACAGTAAAAAAATTTAAAAAATTTCTCTCCCATGCAAACGGCTCTACCAGATGGTAATCTGGTACGGCAGGCCAATTTTTGGTCAGTTCTTTTTGAATTCAAAATTGAAATTCAATTGAAAAAAAATTTGGATATGACCTTTTGGATCCATATCCTTATGTAGCTATAATCAATGCTTTCAATAATTTATTTCAAAAATAACATGGCTGCCTAATTCGCAGTTACACACAAAGCTGAATTTTGAACTGTAGTTTATTAGCTGAAGCCTTGCGTGGTGCTCAACTGCAATCAGTCTGTAATTAGGCTGAATCAAGCATGCAGGCAAAAGGCACTGTTTATTCAGCCAATAGCTGAATAGGGTGGTTTCACGATGCTCATATAATGTATTTGACTTAATCTGGGCCTTAAAATATTATTATAACCATCAGCACCACGCTCCAAAAAGATCGAAGAAGATTCAGCTTTGACCACTATCAAGACAGCGACCGCGGAACCGACGGGTTAACATGCCCTCCGAAGCACGGAATGAATTATCTTACAAACAAACAGGCAAGTGAGTGTGTGTATTGAAATTTAGTAGTTCGGCATCACTACATAATGGAATTACTCACAGGCATTGTCTTAAGTAGGCAAAGGCATTCGGCGCGGGCAGTGGAAATCGGAATCAATGTATAAAAAATATATTTGGAAGCACTACGATTTTTGGAGCATAATGGAACTACCCACGTCGATAGAAGGCAAAGGCAATGCATTCAGCGCGGCCTATTAGCGCGCTTTGTTTATTAAACGCGACCTTTCCATGCTGCGGCCAGTAACGTGACATTACAGTACAGAATTATCCTACTGGTAGGGGCATGGGCATAAAGAAAATTAAAAAAAAGGTTTCCCGAATATTTTTTATTCAGGTTCGAAATTTAAAAAAATAATGACTACTATACGTACGTATGTTTTTAAACTTGTAATTTGCTTGTGTCAACAAAGCAGAGTGCATCCTGCGCTCGCCACCTGCCAGACCAGGCGAGTTTATTCTTGAAAACTTCAAAACTTCAGCTGATTGGGGGAGGCCCGTGGCGCAATTTTGCAAATCTAAAATAAACTCTAAGGTTGAATTTTCAATGTGTGGACTGTGTCATTCTGAGTCAAGTTAATTGGCTCAAAATATAATGTAAGCGAGTGTGGCAGACGCTAGGCTTACTACATTTATGTACCTCTTTGTTAATCTCTGCGGACGAAGCCTTCGTATAATTATGATAGAACTTCACTTACAGGTAAGTTCGTTTAATCACTAATTATTATTGGCACGATAAGAAAAAGTAAAAAATCGTAGTCCAGTTTCTAACTTTTAAAATTAGCAACACACCAACCTTAATTGAAATTAAAATACAACACAATTTGAGTGTGTCAACGCAACAGGGCTTTGCTTTTGCAATTAATTACTTTCATATTTCAGTGTTTGCTCCGGCTTAGCAAACAAATGTAATTAGCGAGGCATTAGCAAAGCTAGTATGAGTGTTTGATAAAAAAAAATGTAGTTACTATGTGTATTTTCGTGCTTGGTACAAAATTAGAAGCTAATCGCACTGCCTAGCCTATGTGGTCCGGTTCTGTGACATGGCGCTTGTCTTGAAGTCTTGGGTTCAATTCTGACGAGGACACTTTGCTTTATACCGGGTGTAAGGGACAGCGTACCAGACACTGATAGGGGTAGCTCAGTCAAAGAAACTGAACAACTTGTACCAGGAAATTAATTCTTTCAGTTTTTTTTTCTTTTCCATACAAATTTTCTGATCTAGATGGTAATGTATGAGAAAGTAAAAAGAAAAACATTTCCTGAAAGAATTTCCTGATTAAAGTTGTTCAGTTTCATTGACTGAGCAATCAGTTTCTGGTGCGCTGTCCCTTACACCCCGTTTATCACCCTTGTTTTAAATCTGGTTAACATGATACAGCTAATTACCTGATCGGTTTTTAGACGAGATAGCTTCGTGCTTTGGAGAGCATGTTAGTCTTTCCGTTCCGTACCTACTCTCTTAGGTAGGAAAATCTCGACAACCAGCTTGTATTTCATTTCTATTCTAAGCTAGTCTACTAAATCTGCCAGCAGATTATAGCAACATGTATTTATATAATGTAGGCACCATATACATAGAATTATATAGCAAGGTATATATCACAGTGACCTCTGTCCCGAATTTGGTTTAATTCCGTTTTGATTTATGCGTAAGGCAGCGTCCATGAATTATCTATTGGAATAAATTCCAACTGCCTCTATGGCCTAGTGATTTGTGCCTTAGGCTCTTGAACCAGAGATACATACATAAATACATACGCCTCTATCCCTTACGGGATTGGCAGCAGAACAGCTAGTAAAAACGCGTTTCGACACGTCTGAAAAATATAAAAATTTTAGAAACTTATTTATGAACTACAATATTTTTAAATGTTGCAATTGTAAACCATGAACTAATTCCTCAGATTTTTAATATTTTTTCCTCTTGCCTCTCGTAAACAACCATTTTCCGGCTATATTACCCTTAAGTTAAATAAAGTACAGCTTTAACTAGATAGGTACCTTTACCTATGTACCTATTTATATCGCGATTCAAGATTATCATAGACACGAATTCGCATTATTTATCCGATTCCACTGATTATGTTTTCATTTCGAACTCCGAACAGGTATTACCTACTTATAACTTCGATTACCTCTTACCACCATGAATTTGATTCAGCCAAGGGGAGAACTTGGCAAATCCTATATAAATTGAGTTTGTACGCACAGAACAAAACCGCCAAGTTTGCCCCAAGAAGAAGCCTCTGATGTACGGAACAAACGACTTTTGTTTCAGAGATTTACGGATAAACAGGTCTATCTAATGCCGATAGATGTAGATACAGGTTTGTTAGGCTTGTATTTATGAAGCGATCTCAAGATTGAGAGCAATATTAAGAATGGATCTGATAGATAATGTATATTGTTATAGTGACAGATTGTCAGCCCATTAGCTGGTCTTTACTTCATGCCCGGGAGGAGATGCAGCTGCGCAACTATATGGTTTTAGTAAATAAAGTATTTTTTATATACTGAGTTACAATGTCGCAAAACTAAAGCGAAAAACGTTGTGACAACATGAGAAACAACTAAATTACAGAAAACCTTAATCAAACTCCAGCACAATCCTTTAAAGAAAATAGATTTCTTTTACCTAACTTCGTTACTAGAATTTCCCCTTTCAACCCCGTTCACCGTGGACTTTATTAAAACTTGAATGACAGTTTCTGATTAAGAACTCTGCTTAGCTGGAGATATGACCTGATTTCTAGGAAACACAGACGAAATAACAGGAAGAGACTCGTCTTTCAAACGGGTTTGCATGTAAAGTAAGCTAGATTTATGACAAACCTAGACTTTGGGTTGGCTAAGTTTTGAGTTGGTAAAGAATAAATTTCGCATAAAGCATAGAATATGAAGATAAAGTAGTTTCTGACATTACTAGGAAAAACTGCAATGCAAAATTGTTTTATATAATATTTTTTATCTCATTTTATTAGTTAGACAAGTAGAGCTAAGATTTTTAGTACAATTAGGTAGCATAAATCTGGAAAGGTAGGTAGATTTTTAATGCAATTTTCTAAAAGTGTTTAGGTAAAGATTATTTATAAATCGGCTCCGTAGGTAGTTTTTGAGATAGGTATTATACCTAACATTTTTCTAAATATACTTTTTTTAGTGATCTGTAAATACTCAACTTACTGCATAATAAATTACATAATTTTATAATATTTTTAATACTGACTGTATTTTTAATTCGAAGTATCCAAGCGAAGTCTTCACTTGCTAATATATCTTTTTAATTATGCACCAACATTGTAGCATTACCGAGAAAGTTTTATTATTAACTGTATTTATTATAAGATACTGTCTCTATTTTAACTTTAGGAATTCACAGTGTTAAACTGACAAAAAAACAGACTGTTCATAAAAAAACTAAACAAGTTTTGCAGGAATTTGGGTAAAATAACCAATTCTTATTATTATGAAAAGTCTTTATTCTAACTCGTGTTACTTTGATAAATCTATTTTCCAAACATGCTGAATAATAAAACAAAATTGTCGTAGGATCATAACAGAATATATGTATAGTATTCTATAGTATTGTTATAATAGAAGCAATATGTATATGTAGTGAACCACAAAATTCAGACGTGGTGCAAACGGCTTTATTTATACTATTGATCCGGCATGCCCTAAAGAGTTTTAAGGCGTGATTCCATACGCAAATCGAATAGGAGTAGATAGGTACTATTTATAAGGCTAAATAAAAATATGCAGAATTTTCTTAACCATCTATAAACTATCTCAGATCATTGACAGTGTGACAAGACCAAATCCCACAGTCTACATATCACTCCCTACTCACGATTTAAATCTCATCTCTTACAAACAAAACTCAACTTTAATACTCTTTAAAAGGCTTCTTTTTACCTACGAAAAGAGCATGCTTTTTCAATGGGCATAGGCAACATAACATTGAATGCAGCCATTGATATGTCAGATGGCATGTTCGTTTCATAGAATACACGGACTAATTAAGATGAATAGAAGGGTCGTTGCACTCTTGAATGGTTCGAGATGAGACAGATAGGATGCTGTAAATCTTCGAGTGATGATAGGCGAATCTATGGCCGCTAAGAGACTTGGAAGTGTGTAGGTGGCCGTCTAGACTGAGAATCTTAGTTTTCTTCAAAAGAAAAAAGACAAGATGCAAAAAGGTTTTAATTACATTGTAATGTAAGAAACAAATTGTAGGGGTTGTTTGTTTGCATAATTTTGTATATTATCTGCTAAACTTGCTAAAGCTTACAAAGATCGTATAAAGAGCAAAAAAGCTTTTGATAAGTACATACATACGTATATTTAATTTTTATTTGGCGTATGCATTGAAGTTTCCATTTAGATGCCCCAATTTTTTATTTCTATTAATCGCTCATTGATATAACAAGCTCTGTATAAAGTTATGAGCCATGCATGGTATGAGTATGGCTAAATTCAAATTCAATATATTTATTTTAGAAAACAGAGTTCCATATAAATCTAATAGCTAATGGCGAAAATTATATAAGTAAGACATCGAAATCAAAACGACTCATAAATGGGTGCACCAAGGTGAAAACGTCATCTATAAAATCTTAACCTCTCTATAGATTAAAACACCATAAAACTAACATTGAACTACCCTCCAAACTTAACGATCTATCAAACGAGTATATACTATATAGGTTAACCAACTGCTATAAAAGAACTATTTGGAATATGTAAATTAGTTTGTTAGCATTCACCACTGGTCGGGTTATAGTTGGATTTAGCATTATGCAGCTATTTGTTTTATTTCGTTAATTAGACGTGAAATTGTACTATTTTCTGAGGTATGAAAACTAAATTAGCAAATATTGACTTAGGATAGGAGGTAGCTTTGTTTTAAAAAAAATAGGTATGTAAATTTATGCCCGTGTGGTGCCGGATTAGAATAGCATCACCCCATCACTTCCTGCGGGTGTCGTAAAAGGCGACTAAAGGATAAATCCAGGGAATGGGCAGCAGCGTTCCCTGTGAATGGAAAACTTCTACTGCGCTCACCAACCCGCCTGCCAAGCGTGGTGAGTATAGCATATACCCCCAATTTAGGGGAGGCCCATGTCCAGCAGTGGACTGTTGTGGCTGATGATGATGATGATGTAAATTTATAAGAACCTAAGTTAATAAAATTGTTTCCTTTGAGCTTAGAGCAACGACGGCCTTTGAGTACCAACTTAGGTAACTATATTAAAATAACCTAAGTATTTCCTTTGTTTAGCATTTGAAAGGATTTATTCAGTCTGCTAGTTCCGAACTATTGTAGTTGGTATCTCGAGAGTAAGGTTTCTCTTACACTGAGAAGTAGTATTCCATTTTCCAGGAAACGATTCCTGTTTCGCCTATTCCTGAACAGGAGCTCAGATGGCGCCTTAGACTAGGCAAAAGTAGGTATAGATGGAATACAACAAAATAAGAACAGTTTCCTGATATTTGCACAACTATAAAGCATTTTCCCGCGACCGCGGCTCCTGGAAAGGGTCCGAAACGTAGATAATTTCAAATAAATAATAACACAGAATGATTCCGTTAAAAAATATATTCCTAAAAACTTGTAGGTACAGTTAATAAATCATCTTAAAGCAACCCCTATCAGTTTTTCGTTCGTTCAGTAGGTCACTTTTGGTAATTCTTCGCATTGTATCTGTCAGCGTAAAATTGTAACAACTGTTAGTTTACAAACTCACTCGTCAGTTTAGAAACTTTCGGTACGTTAGGTTAGGTTAATTTATAAACCTAAGACAGATTATAATCTAACGGTTTATGCAATGTTACGGTGACATATCCATATTTTCTAAGTCTGAATCTGAACCCGAGCTTTGTTGAAACATAATCTTCGCTTTGCTGAACTTGGAAACGTATTCCCTTCTGCTTGTGCGCCTTTAGAATAACATTTGTTTTGGTTTCGGACAAGTTTTGTTTTTAAAATGTGGATATTTTCGATTGAATATTTTCTTGCACAAACATGTTGTATTGGAAGTTGGTGGTTTTGACAAACAAAATTTATTATTAAGCATACGGTATGAGTACATTTATAACATTCGACAAATTGTAACCTATAACCACAGATTACTTATGAGCGCGGCGGGCGCCCATATAACTATCGATTTATCTTGTTGGTGCACAACTAATGCGAAATGATTTTTTTTATCTCTAACTCTAAGCTAATCCTGGTTATTTGTGTCAAGAGAAGTAATTTGGTGTCAATCGAGCAAAGAAATCAACAAATCGTTTAAAACATTTCCGCTCTGTTTTTCAAACAAAATGCAAGCAATCATTTGTCACAGCGCATCAGTTTCACGAACCATTACCTTCATTCGACTTGCATACAACTTGCAACTTGCACACCTTTTATTTGTGGTGCAGACGATGCATCAAAAACAGATTTGGAACGAGCGAACGCATTTGAGGAATTCTGATGAGAGCGATGCATCAAACGGCGGAATGTAAATATCGCATTTGGTGGGTTATATAAACATTAAACTATTATTAAACTGGTTATCTTACCTTAAGTCACGCCTTTATCCCTTACAGGCTTGGAAGACCATAAAAAGCGCAGTAGAAGGCGTTTTCGCCACGTCTGACAAATATTGAAGACAATTTTAGATGATGTGTATCACTGTAGTGACAGGTTGTCAGCCCAACGCCTAAATTATAAAAGAGTCAACATAATAACGCAGTTTAAACCTCGAATCCGTTTGCTGGTTTTTTCACCATTTCTATCTTCTCTTCCCGGTTATACTGTAAAGGCAAGCCAAAAGATGGACTCAGTAACTCATACCCAGTTCTATCTGAAAACTTGTAAACCATTCACGCTCCTTACCCCGTAATGGATAAAGGCGTGATCGCCTACATAAAACAGATTAGTCTTTAAAATTTGTAGTTAAAATGTTGATAAGTAATCTAACTTTACAACTCCCAATTAACTTTAACTACTATTGCATGCGTGTCTACTAAATATAAACACACAAACTCAGAAACATGACAACAAAAATGTTTGGAAGCGAGTTAATTATGTAATAAAATCATGCAAAATGGCCGAATTAACATATTAACTGCCGCCATCTTTGATATTACACCGGGAAAAGGAGTGCCTAACTCAAAGTAGCTATTTGTAATTCTATAACACATTACTCGTGATAAAAAGTGATATTGGAGCTATCTATATTATGAAACTGTAATGGGGTGTGTATGTAAGAGATACACGTGTTTATTGAAGTCTTTGTTTTGGCCAAGTACCTACCTACAAATAATAGCCGATAAGTATCACTCAAAATCTGGCTCAGAGAATATGGCACAGCTCTAAACTTAGAACGATCATCTTAGTTTCTGCATCACTATTCATTTTATTAACTACTATAAAGTTTTACATTAAAATTTTATTTTATTTTCATAGTTTTTTTTTTAATTAATACATGACGAGTAAAATCGCAAGCTGCAATATATTTTCACCAAGGTTCGGCAAGTGCTTATACGCATTTTTAGTTTCACTTAGTATACCTGGTGTAAACAAATAAGCTGACAAAAATCTAGGGTATGATTCTACCCATGAAACTGATCCATAGGTCGAAATATAAAATGAAGAAAAAAAAAATGGACGTCCCATACAAAATGTATCAGCGGATCTAGTAATTTTGTATGGGAGGGCCAATTTTTTTAACGACCTATAAGGGTTACGAGTGTCTCAGTAAAGTTGATAGCATCTGTGGTGCTTTCAGGTTGTTTATTTCCTGTAAATAAAGTGAAAGGGTGGTCCTTTGATTAGGAAACTTTCCTTCATTATTTCCGGAATAATCCCCTCTCCAGGACAGAATATAATCCCAGTTCTGAAGACAGAACTTTCACAACTTGGGGTTCTTCGCACGAATTGTTGCAGTACTTTGTAAAATGAACTAAATTAATTAATTACAAATTTAATATTAAGTAGGTACTTTATGTATGATTTACCTTGACTAAATGTTTACATTTAGCTAACTACCGAATGGATCCCTCAAGAACGTCGGCCTAGAGGGAGACCAAAAAAGCGATGGCGGGATGACATCACAGCGTTTGATCCAAACTGGTCGGAAACAGCCAAAGATCGGGAAGCCTGGAAAAATAAAGGGGAGGCCTTTGCCCAGCAGTGGGACAGCTTGGGTTAATAAAATAATAAAAAAATTACATTACGACATCGTCAAAATAACAGGAACAAACAGGATGAGACTAGCACAGGACCGTGAGCACTAGCGTGATAGAGAAGAGGCCTGTACCACAGCCTGAGCGCGGCGGGTGCCTACTGCCTGTACCCTGCAGTGGGTGGATGTGGGTTGAAAATGATGATGATGAAGAAGAAATTTTTACACACTTGCGTACAACACAATGTCTATAACGCTTACGGAGTAGACAGAGAGTCAAGGGCTCAAGAAAGACTCGCCACTTCTAAGAAATGTTGAGACCACATCAGGAATATGTAATGTTGAAGTCGAATTTATTTGGTGGTTTTTTTGATCTGTTACCAACTTAAGTGAGACAAAAAATATAGAAAAATAATGTCACAAAATATTTCTTTGCGCTGCTGTCGACTAAAACACGCCGAGAATCACTCGACGCATCAAGCACATTTTTTTGCACGTTCTGTGCTCTTCCATTGTGTGCAAAGCCCTCAAACACATGTTAGCAGCGGGCGCTTGAAGCTGGCAAACATCAGAATATTTACATAATGCAGGAGCATACGGGTGTGAACACTAGTGTTGCCAGATGTGGGAAAATTTGTATCATCAGTGTGATTTTATGAAGCTGTAAGACACTAAATATTATAAAAAATCTTTTCAAAACTCAACTTTTAATAAGATATCTACAATAGTTCTACTTTCCTTGCAATTACCAGAACAAAATACCTGACAATATTTTGGTGGTAATAATATCGCGGGTCGACCCGCCACCACGACTCGCGTACCGAGTCGAAACGTCGGGATAAAAAGGTAAGTTTGTTTTTACCAATAAAATTGCTATTGTACATCTAGCAACCCTGTTCCACAGTTAGCGACTAGGGTAGTGAGT
The DNA here is from genome assembly GCA_029255725.1 of Scrobipalpa atriplicella. NCBI lineage: Eukaryota > Metazoa > Arthropoda > Insecta > Lepidoptera > Gelechiidae > Scrobipalpa > Scrobipalpa atriplicella. Next base: position 22,636 of record JARACY010002008.1, read on the forward strand.
GGTTGGAGTGCTGCGATGCAGTGAGCTGTGAGCTGTTGCATTACAATTTTCGGTGCGGAGTTTAAGCTGAGATGTACCAATACTAATGCATGATAAAGCATGTTGCGGTGCACTTCAATTTGAATATCAAAAAGATTCGATAATGATATTTCAAAAATTGTTTCCAATTTGTACTGGCCGTATGATAATGATAACTGACGCCCATTTGGATTTTAAATTAACAGGAAATTTCTTCGTACAAAACAACCATGACCATCTCTATCAGACAATTTATAAAGTGAAGCCATTCAGTTTCTTTCACGGAGCAACCCCTATCAGTTTACGGGAAGCTGTCCCTTACACCCTGTATATTCTATGGTTGTACTCAGCCGGAACGCATCGCTGGAATGATCCCGTATCATGTTTATTTGTAAAACTTATCGTTTCTACATCGTTAACGCCGCTCGAATGAAGCTCTAAACGCCCCCCCTAAAAGCTGTTTAAGGTCCATTATAAGGGAAAATACCAGGGCACTTAAGGATTCGCGGGAGGCAGGATTCGGAGTACTTTTTCAGATTAAAATTTTGGCATCTCGCTCGCGGTAAAGGTAGGGTTCCGAAGCAAGCGTCTGTCGCAGCGGAACCGCGACAACGACGCCACCACAGATTACATATGAGCGCGGCATTCTGTGACGCCACAACACAGCTACAGTACAGATAGATGTCGCACAGAAAATTTATGCAAATGCATGACATTCCGAATGCAGCGACACTAGTTTTAGGGTCGTCAATAACATAAATGCAGTCAGGAGCGTCAGTATCGTCCCTAGCGACAACAAAGTCCTCACTGACAGTCAGTGCCGTTACTTGCATTAGTCTCACATTCGCTGATCCCGAAAGTCTTTTGACGACACAGAAAAGCTTGCGTCGAAAGCATACTTGGCACTTGGAGTTAAGATAGGGTTTCGCGCGGACTGCCCGTTTCTGCGTCTTGTGCCGGCGGGTATGTTGGTGACGTGTGTGTAGCAAGCAGCTTTTAAAGTGGGCAAGGGCAATTGATTGTCGCTCTGAGGTGAAACTGACGCCACAGTCGCTTGCTTCGAAAGCCCACCTTAAAGCGGGCCGTAATGAAAGTTGCACGGGCCATTAGGCGCGGGCGGGCTCGACGGCCATTAGTTGTTCACGCTTGCAATTACACCAGTTGCTGAATTACGACAGCGATGCGTGTTTTGGTCTCGTTTCCTCATTGGTAAATAAACATCACGTCATGTTATCTATCTCACTCCAATATTATAGGCGTTGACTGCTACAGCAGTTATAAAATTACGGATATATACCACTGCAGGAAATTTACATGCTCCTTACTATTTTTTTATTAGTGTGTTTTTGTGTCGTTTCCTTCATAGGTAAATAAAAATTATGGGTATATATACACTCTTTAGCTGTATCTATATCTTTAGCCGGCATAGGAGTTATTTGTTTTTATACTACTACTAATACTAATACTACTTACTTCAAAGACTTACTCCTTCTGCCTGAAGTGGCGAGAATAGTAGAAGCTTCCTGAATAAGAGAGCTAAGCCTATATCCAGCAGTGGACCATTGTGGCTGATATAGTAGTATGGCTGAAAATAATTCAGCCCAACATTAATTACAAACTATACCACTACAAACTTACCTGTAATTGGTAGAGTTAGTAATCGGCACGGAAGTGTATAATCCGCTTATAGTAACTGTGACTTGGATTAGAGCTGTGCCGTTGGAAATTGGGTCGATACTGACCCCTATTTGGCAGAAACACGATCTAACTAAAATAATATACCTTTCTGTCATTTTTAGACTTTATGAAAAAAGAAAAAGAACGTCCAGATACGATCAGAAATTTCAAAGGATCTTGAAATGGCTCCAGCAATTATGTGTTTATTCGTAACACAACAACATACAAAAACCCAAAAATACAAATATTTCGCTTCATTTTAGTATATAGATAGATACTAGCTTTCCGCCCCGCGGTTTCACCCGCAGCTAAGAGTTTTCCCGTGGGATTGAGTTCCCGCGCTGTTCCTACCTTTAAAATTGACGGAATTTCAATACAAACTTCTATCCCCTATTTAACCCCCTTAGGGGTGGAAAATTCAAAAACGCTGAAACACGTGTTCATTATTTTTTAATCTTTAGCCCAAAAACAAAATTGGAAGATCCTGCCATCAAAATTGACGGAATTTCCATAGAAACTTCCATTCCCTATTTAACCCTCTTAGGGGTGAAAAATAGAAAAATGCTGAAACACGTATAAATTATTTTTTAATCATTAGCCTAAATACAAAATTTTAAGATCCTACCTTGAAAATTGACGGACTTTCATACAAACTTCAACCCCCCTTTTTACCCGTTTAGGGGGGGAAAATCCGCAAATCCTTTCTTAGTGGGAGGTTACGTTATAAGAGGAACTTGCTCTCTAAGTTTAACGATTCTAGCTTTAGTAGTTTAGGCTCTGCGTTGATGAATCAGTCAGTCAGTCAGTCAGTCAGTCAGTCAGTAAGGACAAACGATTTTATAAGTTTAGATAGATAGTGTAAATTTTAAAGAGTGCCCATGTTAGTAAAGGAGCTATGCCCCCCTGTCTCGCATGCGGTTATATGTTATTTAGAAAACTTGGTCACGTGGTCCAGATCATGGTCGTTTGGTTGCCATGACGGAACGGAACGTAACTTCATTCACAATTATCTCAAAAGTTTTTTTTAACAAAAATCTTGTTTCTATTTGCTAAAACAGTCAAGATGCGATTCTTTTCTTATTTATCTCTTCGAAGTTGCTCTACTTTAAGCTTAGTACTTTGCACTTGATTAGGTTCTTATGTCAAGCGCAGTAAGAGCTAGATTTGATTTACTAGTGTTAAACTTGACGGATTCTGGGCTGTACGGAACACAGTGTACCTCATTAACCTTTCGGCATAGCTATAGATAGATGTAGACAGCTATAGGTATATAGACAAGTGGTGCCATTACACAGAGCTAAAATCAAGAAGGAAGTGATATTTGAAAACACTTTTTGGATTTAGAAAAACGTATATTTAAAAAAATACCTATATAATTAAAATTAAATTAAAAGTAAATAAATTAATCCGAAATGTTAATATCAAAGCATTTTCAGAAATCTAAACTATTCACGCAAAAATGTTTAAAAACGGGAAATTTATCGTGATTTTCCACAGTAAATTTTAAAAAAAGTCCATTCAGGCTATACTTATATCGATATTTTGCAGTAGGTTCAAATTAGATAACAATAACCATAAAAAACACACAAAATCACCACATCTGTTATTTGAATAAGCTCATAATATCCTTTGTCCTACATACGGGACAAGTCTTCTAATACAAATTATTGCACATCTTTGCCCAGGCGCAAATCTGTCCTGAGCTTTGCAAAGCTGCAGTGTTACAGTAGAGGGCCATAAATTTCGCACATCGGATAGGTTCGGTTTTGTTTGTAGAGCGTAAAATTATAAAAATAGCAAATAGGTTTACTTTATTGCACAGAAAAGACAAAAAAATTAAGGAAATAATACAAAGAAATAATTAAAGAAATTATTACCGTTGCCGATTCGATTGTAAAGAATACTTAATTTATTTTAGCTTGGCTTGTGCTGTCACTTTCTAAAATATTAACAAATTTTAAGCGCTTTACGTTACTTATTATTATCAGCTGTTGTATTTCTGCCTCTCTTTTGTTCAAATTTTAGAAAGAGGGCGAACCCAAAATAAATAAGGTTGTGTTTACTTCAAGTCGCTGTGCCAATTTTCAATAGAATCGGCGGAATCGGTGAAAACTCTACAACGACTAATGTCACCGTCTCTTTTCAAGTGTTCATGTATATTGTGTAAAATTAACTGCCCCATACTGTACGTCCCCTCGGCGACATTTTTCGACGCATTAGACCGAAGACTATAAAACTTTATTTACGGCCGGCATATGAATGTGCGCCCTTTTTATTATGTTAATTCTGTGGTGAGCTCGGAACGGCCCGATTGTGCGGAGGTTCTAATTTACGGCCCGTCTCTGACATCGCCCGGCCCATTCATAGAGGGTAGCTTTCGGATAAGTTCGGCCGGATTCGGGGCGTCCCGGAATTCACCAACATAGAGGGCTCTCTAGATCTTCCGATCCTACATCCTAAATCTGATAGTGAGAACATTTCTGGCATATTTCTGCTCTTTTGGTAGATTTTCGTACCTTTTTCTCTGCGGCAGATCATGTTGACAATTTACAAAAGTGGCAGATTTAGGCAGATTTAAAAAAGGGTTGGAGATCACACCTGGCGTGGTGTGTCACCTCCTAGGTCCTGATGATGACCATCGTAATATGGTCGAAACGTCGAGGCTAATGCCTCCGTCAAACCCACAAGTATGAGTAGCCGAATATTTTATAAATATGAATAACACTTTTTCGTCGTTTAATAATAATATTTAAAAGACTATAATTCACATTATCTTACCTACCTACTAAAATATGCAATGAATTCATTTTTTTAACACAGGTTTTTTGTTTAATCTGTTGCAGATTCGCCATTTTTGACTCAGAACAATAACTAAAGCTATAGAAGGAAAGCTAAAATAAGAACAAAATACATTAGGTCGTACTATTTTTACTTATGCAGTTGTAAATGTGTAAGAAAGAGATCAGTATACACTCTTTTGTTTCGCAATTTATAAGGTTGTCACAAGTTTCTTTTTTGCTAGTGATGTAACGACTTCGATAATAGTATCGATATATTACAAAGTAAGTATCGTACGGCGGCGGCATATTGTAAAGGTAAATCTATCACTAACGTAAAAAACTTGTGACGGCCTTAAAAATTATAAAAAAAAAAGACTGTAGGTATACTTACTTATCGCTTCCTTTCACACACTTACAACTGCTCGCGTGATCAATCCCTCTGGACACACTGAACAGACTATCCAGTATTTCTAAAATATTAAGAATTACAATTACAGATTTTTGAAAAATGGAACAGTCCTTGTAAAAATAATATTTTGTAAATTGTCTAATCAAAATAATTGTGTAAATCATTGTCTGCAGGAAATCTGTCGATTAAAAAGTATCGGTACTTTTATTCCCATCACTAGACACTCGTAAACAACGCACACGCGACTATGTCAAATAGTTCAGTAAAAGAAACGTCTGTCTTTGAATAAATGTATTTTGAATTTTGTCGGGTAAATTAGAACCAATATAACCAAATGATTTTCAACTTGTGACCAAACGGGTGAAGTAGAAACAAAGAGCTAAAAGTGTTTCCTTTTCTCACGCGTCTTTTTAGTCGTATGCTAGAACAGTACAAATGATCTTTCTGAATTCTTATTTTAGCTTTCCTTCTATTGCTTTAGTTATTGTTCTGAGATTTTTGAGATGGTCACACTATCCGATTTAGGATATAGAGGAAGAAGGATAGGAAGACGCATTCGTGTCTCACTACTCTACGTATTTTTACGACATCGCTCAAGTGTGCGCGCGTATGAATTATTGATGCTACGCTTCATATGTGTGCGTATAACTCCCGATTCGGATTTCGGGAATGTTCTCGTGTCGAGAATTTTAATTTGAAACGTCGAAAATTATTTCACACTGATCCACTCGACGGCCGCCGCCGCCGAAATACCCGTTAATTCCGCGCCGCTGTACGAAACTACAAGTGCGGCTTTAATTTAAAAATACCGGGAATTTTTTAAAATATTTTCATCCCCTTTGCAAAGTTAGTATAGCGAATTTCCGTCGAAACGCAACAGGGAATTTCCAACGGAATACCGGTTCCCCGAAATTGGGGAAAATAGAAAAGTTTTCCTATTTAGTATTCCAGTGCGAGCGTGTATTCTCGAAATGGCGCATCTCTAATTTGCGAATTGGACTCGAACTGGCAACACTAGTGTCGATTGGCCCGGGTTATGTATGGACGCCGTTCGGTTCCAACTTCCTTCATTTGTTCACACCGGGCTAATGAAATCGGGTATATTTGGGGATTCACGAAGGCTGAATAAGTAGAAAATTAGAAATCCCTTGCGTTTCTAATCCAGCTAAAAGGAAACCGCGCGCAGAAATGTTGCCGTTGGAGTCTGACCAATCACACGCTTCGCTTGTCACGTTACCTCTCAAGCTTATGATTGGTAGAATAGAACTCAGTCTAGCATTACTTACTTTACTAGAACAGAAAAGTTTCATGTAATATCCGGTAACTCTTTTAACGAAGTCAAGTGTAAAATTAATCCTAATTTATCTTACATTCGGAATTCGGTTTACATTTCTAATCCTGCTATCGGAAACCCCAGGCTGCGCATTTCGGAATCCAACCAATCATGCGTCTCGGATATCACGCGATTAATTGATCGAGCATTTGATTGGCTGCAATACGATCCGATAGGCTGTGCGCTGTGTAGGCATATTGGGAATTCTGGAGTACCAAAAGCTGGTGAAGTAGGTGCCTGATCATGTAGAAGGTACGTATTTGGTAGTTATAGTCAAAACTTTGGTCAATTTATCATCATCAAAAGCCGTCACTTCATGCTGCTTTAGGTAATTTTAGAAGGTCGTTGGTCCAGCTTTTCCTACCACCTACATTGTACAACGGGAAAAAATCATAATCCCCTAGGATAACTCGCCAAGTTCAGAAATGAAAACGCGGTTCGTAACGCTAGTTCTAAAGAAAATATGTCCTTTGACAGAGTTACGAGTATGTTATTTGACCAAAGTAGTGTGCAAAAGTTGAGAAATATCCAATTACTTAACCAAAGCAACATTTCAAAGAATCTAAACGTTGTTGCATTTGTTGCACTGATAATATCTACATTTCCCGAACCCCTCCTTTCCAACCCATTCGAACAATTTGCAGTCAGTTAGTTCTTGTTTCTTTAAAAAAAAATACAATTGCATTTCTTCCCTTCCATTTGTTGCGACTTCATTGTAACTTTCTTCTAACAACGATAATAATAATAACAATATTGAAAGCGCAATGGACTAGAAACAACGAGCGGAACTTTCTACCACCCTTTCTGCTGGTGCAGATTATGCAGTAAATTTTTATTGAGGTTTAATCTTCTGATGGAGGTGCTTATCTATGTGATGATGAGTGTAAAGAGTTTAGTTAGTAGGATGACGATAATGTTGCAGAATCATTAAAACCTAGTTAGACTTCTTCTTTTTCTCTCAGACTACTGCCAGTTGATGATAGATAACGCAATTTCAACATACAACTTGAATCCTTAAAACAAATCAATGTTATTTCTTCAAATGCAGCAGAAAATTATGTCTAAGCCGAAGCTACACCGCTCAAAATTATACCTATTCAAGGCCATGAAGTCCCAATATTCCCCCATACAATAATCCCATAGCGCATAATGCAAACAAAAACCATAAAATCTGTTATTATGTCACGCGTCACATCCGCAGTTGCCGGCGAGATATTTGACAACTGTCAGCGGTTATTGACAGCTGTCACAATTTACGACCAAGTGCCTGGTAAGGGCAGCGGCTCTCAAACTAAGTGTCAAGATCAACTTAGATGTTCTTTTTGCAGAAACATAAGGTCTTTATATTGCTAAGAACGAGATTGTGGGTAAAACAGGGTTATCAAAAGGCTCTGCCTACGTAATGTAGTATCTAATAGACTATAGGTATGATTGTAAGAAGTTCTGTTGTGACTATAGTACGGGGTGTAAGAGACAGGCAAACTGATAGATGTTGCTCAGAAACTGAAGAACTTTCACAGAAAATCTTTCAGGAAATGACGAAACAACTTCTCCGTGCAAATTGTCGGATCGTGTGGTCTTTATTTCTTGAAAGAATTTCCAGGAGAAAATTGTTCAGTTTTGTTGACCGAGTAAAGTGAGCAACCCTATTAGTTTGCGGGAAGCTCTCCCTTACACCTGGTATATTACTTCAGACCAACACTTTGAGAATCCCTTAGGGTTATGTATCGACGTCATATTGTAGTATAGAATAGTAGGATTACGTTGTAATTCATGGGATAAATGGCTGGGAACGCCGTACGCAGGATTAATGCGTTAAATTGTCGTCCCCGTTGAATGGCCACATGAAATCTGAATGGCCACATGAAAGCTGATGATAATTTATTAACACGCAGAGGGAAGTTGAAAATTACGCGCGAAATGCTGATAATGATTCGGAAAATGATTTAACAACTTTTATAGTCTACTCTATCTACTATGTCTATCTAATACTGTTTAACTACGTTACCTAAAGCTTTAGGTAAGTTTAAATTAAAACCTTGTAAAGAAAGCAAACAATGGATATTATAGATATCACCTCGAGGCGAAGAAGGATCATGTAGGTAGTCCTTACTACTTACTACATATACCTACTTTTAGTTTCCTAATCTGTTCAAAATAAGAGTGAAATGAACAGGCGTATTCTGGGTCACATTTTTTATCTGATGACTTTTCAATAAAAAAAGTCTTGGGATTAAATTGTATTATATCCCTACTTAATTACCAACAACTATCTATCAACACTATCTTCACTTCCATTAATCGGGACTGTGGATTGCCTTCATCCCCGTTTCCGCATCTGCTTAAAACTTTAAAAGAGTGGGGTTCGGGGGGTCCCGTGGGGCAATTGTGTCCATTTGACATTTATGGCCCAATTTATATTTACTGACAAAGCCCGCCCTTATCCGGTAGCGCCATTCCGACCCACATAAGACCGAAGTACTAAGGGACTCTTGTTGTCACTGATTGGCTTGATGAAATTATTTAATTTACCAAAATTATTTTAATTTTCGAAGAAACGCAAATTTTTCAGTCATCATCAGCAATCGATCTAAAAGAGAATTTAAAAACCCAAAGAAAAAATATAAGAAAACAAAAATCATGTTCTAAAAATCTATAGTGATAGGTTTTCAGAACATCAATACAATGGTAACCCCCTGGCAGATTCTATGTTTTTCTACCACTCTAAGTCCATGGTTGTCCAAAAAAAATTATTAACACATTTCAGGAAATCTGTATTAAGACCTTAAAGATAAATGTGCCGTGTCGTTCATAAATTGTGTTTATCAAAAACGGCACAGCATACTAATGGGTCTATTATAATGTAAAGTTGAGGTCAGAAATATTCCGGGCTGAATCCTAATTAGCAGAATTGCAAATCTCCATGTTAGGTTTTATAATATGTACCTACATTTATTTTGTAAGCCCTAATTAAATGGAATTAGGTCCGTTAAAATGTAATGAAATGTCAGTGTGGCACTGTTTTGTTTAATTAAATTATTTAAACTTGAGTGAGACATACTCAAAAGCAGTGTTATCGTTAACAAGTGAGTGAGAGGCCGCGTTTATTACTGCTTCTGTTTTGTTTAGTCAACAAATAAATATTTTTTTAAACTATTAAGTAGTTGCCATTATAATTTCAACAAAACCTCAGCAGGGGTCACAAAAAAGACGCAAAAATCCCCCTCATCCTCCTCGTCATCTACGACTACGAACCACAAAATACCAACATTCAGTATCGTAGTATCGCATAAAATGTTAAGTACCTACCTACTAGGTACAACGGACAGGTTTATCCTGTTACACACTTTTTCTTATTTTCAACATCCGATAAAACGTCTGTTTTCTCTTCTTACTGCCTGAAAGTACAGTAGGCTGCAAAATAGCATACCTTACCTAACTAGTGCCACCGCAAACGATTGAAGTTTTTACAAAAGTGTGAAATGATTTTAATAGTATTGTTTCAAAAAAATTTAGTACTAGTTAAGACATATACGAATCCTAAATAAATATTTTAAAAGCTACATGGTTTTCAAAGAAAACTCCAATCGTTTGAGGCGGTACTAGCTATGCACTTTTTCAGCCTCTGTACCTCTGCCAAAACCGACTCTACAAATCCATAGCAAATTCAAATAACCCTTCTATCAACAATGCCAAATACCTTCACACGTTGAGTATAACAAATCGATTAAGGCCCTACCACTACCACCGACCCGCAGGATACCGCATTCGTTCGCATTAAGACGTATTGTTAAGGACACGAATACCGGGATACCGGGACGTTTGGGTTCGACAATATCGTTTCGGGAACGCCCTTTATTTCCCGGATTGTTCCCTGGATGGTCCCGGATTCCGCAAATTGCTGGGACAACGTATTGTCTACGCCTTAGAAGAAGGAAATCGGGGAAATGTGTGGGAAATCTTCAGTAGACACCTACTATATCTTTGCCATATGGCATTTTAAATTGTCAAAAAAGAGATATTCAAATCAGTCTTAAAAAGAAGTCACTTCATTTTCAGTATTTTTTGCTGATACGTACCTACTAAAGTTTATTTTGTTACCAAAACAGATAATATTTTATGGTAGTTTTTAACAGCATGGGTAATAGCATAAGCTAGACCTTTGAGGAGTAAATTTTTGTGAGAGAGGATGGATGAGGTCACTAAAGTAACCTAATTTTTTTTTAGTTAATATGGTTTTGCTTCCAATATCTGTGGGTGGTGGTTTCAGAGAAGCAGTGTCAGGGTTCTTCGTTAACGAGCGTTCTGTTGAACTATGACTGTGCTGGAAATTAATGGCCCTATAAGGAGTGAAGGTCAACGCATTGGTGAATTATTTATCAATGTAGACGCGATAAGAATTACAAGATACAAGTTATGGTAAGTTGGAGTAGTTAGACCATGCAGGCAAGACCGAAACCCATAGAATTTAGTGGTGATGGTGCAGATGCATCCCATCGCTCATAATTATTAAGACATAATTATTTTCTGTCATCGCATGTCTCATTCTACAGCATTCCTGTAGTAGGTAATGTGCTATCACTAAGTCAATTGCCTATTTGTGCCTCAATCTAGAAGCAGATTTTTTATAAATTCATAAGTGAGTGAGTCAATAATAAAGAAAATTACATCCATGCTAATTCCTTCTATGTTATAAAATAAAATAAAATTATACCCTAATGAAGGAAAAGCGGCTCGAGAAAAATGCCTTGTCAGACGAGGCGAAAGCGCATTTTATTAGGCGTTCTATGCTCTGTGCCTACCCCGTAAGGGACAAATTCGCATGTTTCATGTATGTACGGGTCATTCTTTGAGAGGTCGAAATTTTCGGTCACACGCTTAATACTCTAATGATATAAAACGCACAGCTTAAAACTCTTTTTTATATGTTTGTTTGTTTAATTGACTACCTAGAATTCCTAATTTCAACATAATATTACAAAATACGTTAAACAAAACTTTAGTTAGAAACCTGAAATCGGGGTCAAAACTAGCGTTCTTCGCGTGTCACACTCTGCTCTTCCGAAATTGAAAAGCTTATAGCAATTTATTTACCTGGACTATGTCGTACTTTTTACCCATAAAAATGATCCTGGAAAACCACAGATTTATTTAAAATAATAAACTACACACATATTTAAACACCAACATTCACAAAACAAGCACTTTGTGTCGGTCACACGTTTTCGAGACTTTTGAGCGCGCGGTTTGAAACGACTCTTACGTCTCAACGAAGCTAACTATGACCAGGAAAACACTCCCGCCCTTTGCCAGTCCTGACATGGCATCTGAGGAAAGAGGACTGGTGACTCATCGCAGTTCCCGAAAAAAAATAGAAGGTGCTTAATTTTCGAGACCAACATTTTTCTACCTACGCAGATCACTCAAGTGGACATGTGTAATGTATGATAGAGTAACACTTTGAATCTGTTATTACTATTATTAACTCGTAAATATAACCGAGATTTTAGATTAATTTAAAAAAAAGGAATTTATTGCATAGTTTAGAGAGAAATTGCGAAAATACCCTAAATTCGGTCACTTGGGTGGCGTGATTTGGGTGGCATTTTGTCCACCAAAGCGACATTTCACACCACTCAAGTGACTTATCTTATTACTTAAACAAAATTCATATGAATACCGCGTTCTTATTGTAAAGTAATTAACGTAAAACATTATTTATGAAGCGTATAGTGATAATCTTGTCTAATAGCTCGTTTATTATGACTTTTCGTTTTAAAGAGAACATTTTTGTCTTGGCAGACAGCTGACAGATAATCCTTCGTCCCGGAACTTCTTCCTTGGCGGAAATCTCCTTCGGACATACTCAGGCTCCCTGGAGAGGCAATCCACGGGGCCTGCAACTACCCCTGGGTTCTTATTTAGCTACCCTCCGCGGTCAAGCCCACCGGGTGAGACCTCATGGCAAGTCGTGCAATGAACTGGTCGATGTTCTCCCACTCGAGATCTTATTCTCATATATATTGGAGTCTTTATTGCCGATCGGACAGTTAAGTTTTCCTGGGCTCTGATCTTCTTTTTCAACAAGTTGCACGCGAGAGCGTACCAAGCGGGCGCCGCGTACGTCAGCCTGCGCGCAAGTACGTTTTGAGGATGTTGAGCTTGGTTTTCGTGGGCAGTTTGCTATCTTGCCGCAGTTTGGCTCGGGCTGCCTTGACTTGTCCCACCGCGTTCGTGTTTTTTCATGGTGAGGTTCCTGTCTATGGTTATACCGAGATGTTTGACAGGGCTTTTGAACTCCTGTCTATGGAGGCGAAGTGGGGATGGTAAGTGGCATCTTCCTATGATTAGAGCCTGTGTCTTGGCAACGTTTGCTTTCACGCGCCAATGGCTCAACCAGCCTGGGAGCGCGTCGACCGTCGGCTGCATTTTCTTGGCTGCATGCTGTGGTTTGTAGGATGCTGAGATGAAGGCCGCATCGTCAGCGAATAGAGCCAATTAAACGTCACCCACTCTGGGTATGTCGTCCGTGTAGATGGAATAACACGCCGGGGAGAGACAGCCAGCTCCCTTGAGGGACTCCCGCCCCTGTCTCTGAGGAATGACTCGATGGTCTTGACGATCCTTCTGGGTGTTGAGGATTTCGACAGTTTGTAGACGAGCCCGTCGTGCCACACCCTGTCGAATGCCTTTTCCATGTCAATTATTACGAACACCGAGTATTCCATCTTGTTCATCCTCGTAGCTATGTCATGGTCACTCTAGCAGGTTAGAGAGTTGTGGAATGCTCTAAGCGAAACCCGAACTGTTCTGGTCTTGGGTATGTGAGGCAGGATAAACTGCTCAAACACTTTGGAGAGCGTTGGGAGCAATAAGATGGGCTGATAACTCTCCGGGTTGGCCAAGTTCTTGTCTGGCATCGGAAGCACAATGATTTTTGCGCTTTTCCATGGTGTGTGGAAATGACCAGTTCTGAGGATTCCGTTGAAGACTTGGGTGATTGCTTAAACGGTCTTCTTGGGTAGATTTCCCTCAACTCATGTTCGATTCAGTTGGTGGTTGAGATAGTTCTTTAATGGAGGGAATCTGGTGAAGAACTTTCTGGTGTGCTTCTTTTCCTCTAGCAGGTCTCGCAAGTGTTGTGGGAGTAGTGGTTGCATTTTGTTCTTGGCTTGAACATCCTTAAGCTTTCTCCAATCACCACAAAATGGTGTGGTGATTTTAGTGGTAGCTTGGTCGATTTCTCCAGGGGTCGATACGGGATGGTCCAGTTGGAAGGTTTCCATTTAACGGTAATAATTGCAGAAATTGCGACTATGCCTTGAAGGGTTTTTCCGTTTACTTATTATAATGTAAGAGATTTCAGGATAAGATTTGCAGTTCGCATTTAAGTTTTTGAAGTAAACAAACTGTTATAATATCATTAAAAGTAATCAAAAAGGATATTAAACTCATGCTGACGGTGGTAATCTTTCACTTTTTCCTCATAATAATAACAAGGTCACTCGAGTGGCACAATATGTCACGTTTGGTGGCATCGAAAATTTCGAAAATTAATTCTGTTGTCACCTGTGGTTAGATATGAGTAATTTTTTGTAATTAAACTTTTATTGATCTCTTTATTATTCTCCAATATAAAAAAATGGCAAAAACGCACAAAAAAAATTCGCCACTAAAGTGACCCGAAGAATCATTTCTGAAGAACGACCCGTACATTGAAACAGCAGAAAATTGCGGTACCATGAACCATTGTCATTGAAGGTTTCTTTATTGCTAAAACTAGAACCTAAGTTAAACCTAAGACCAATCAAGTACACAACTCTGTTCGTAGCGGGCGGAAATTGAATCGTTCCCAACTAAGTGCTTTTGGTCTTTAGACTATCTCGGTTTTAAAGGACAGTGTTCTATTTCCTGATTGTATTTTGTATCTAGTTACTTCCATATTATTTAGATTTTAAATCCGGCGATGATTAAAAAATATATCGGGTGAAAGGGACAGCTTCATCTGATAGGGGTTGGTCAGTCAACGAAACTGAACAACTTTGACCAGGATTTCTTTTTTTTTTTTCAGGAAAAAAAAAATGGCTTCCCCAAAACAAAATTACCACTTCGATTAGACAAGTTGTATGGGAAGGTAAATTTCCTGGAAGAATTTCTTTGTGAATGTTTTTCAGTTTCGTTGATTGAGCAACCACTGTTAATCTGTCCCTTACACCCGGTAACCAAGAATCGAACCCACAAAATCCGGATCGACAGTCCGAAGCTCGAACCACTGGACCACGGAGGCAGACAAGTCGTATCTTACGCACATTATGTCACTACTGTAAGGGGGGTCAACGCTCAGTCTAATTTAGCACACAGACATTACACTCAGGCGCAATACGGTAGAGTACGCACGCTGTAGTAATGTGCGTAACTGCTATTCGTCCAGTGCACAATTTTATCAATTGCGGGGCAATGACCTGGGGTTGAGGCGAACTTATCAAATGAGTTGAGTTGAGAGGCGAACAAAAGTTTGCTTTTTGTACCAAAAGGATGCATGCAAAATGTAAGTAGACGCAACGTACGCACACAGTAATTAGGTGAGTGTGCGTAGCTTAGCCAGTGTACTTACAACTTTTATCAACTGAGTGGCGAAAAGAAGATTGAGTAAAATAGATAACAAAGTCTTCTTCTTTCGCATCGTTGCAATGCGATACTCAGTATCAGAGCTTTGCTTCGAACTTTAACAAAAGAGGTCATGAATTTTGATACAATATTTATCTAAGTTTTATGATAATAGTCCCTTTGTAAAAACAACAACTGCGACAGGGACAGACATCGAGATGAAACATCTGGCAGTTGTCCTTTTTGGGCCATTCTGCTTTTAGTTCATGCTTATCTTGGAGCCTTAGCCTTCACGTAGAACAAATACTAAATTCGGGCCTCTGGGTCTCAGGGAGATAAAACACATTGACCTTCCTAAGTGAACGGTTTATGTATGGGTAGTAAGAATAAATAGGCTTAAGTAAACCTAGGAGAAGCCTTCTTGGAATTAAAGTACTGTTAGTTATTTAGTTTGAAAGAAAGTGACAGAAAATTAAGCAACTTACGATTACTCTTTTACTATTTCTTCTGGTAATTGAGGTTTTAAAGCCTCTGACATGGTTTGATTGTTTTTAACGACCACTATCTTATCAGACCCGTACACAAAATACCACTAATATACGGTTCCACAAATACAGGCTTACCTGATGTTTGTTCTAGTTGCTCTCTAACGACTTTGTATGACAAAGCACATAGCATGTAGCTTAGTCTAAACTATAAGAAATATGTTTGTATGTATGTTTAAGTGCATGTTGTTGGAACTGGGGGCTCTATCGTCGGGTGATATTTAAAGTTCGGCAGTTAGCGGGCTGGGTAATTTGCGAACAATACTATGGTGCAAGGCATAGGAGAGTGATTGCTATCGATTCGTGGGGAGCATGACTTTACTAAATCTTAACCAAAATTGTTGCCGTCCTCGTTTTTTTCTTTCAGATAGACAATGACAGGTGACCATTTTAGTCAAGATTTAGTGATTTTGTGCGCTTATAAATCGATACCATTGATAACTTGGATTTTTATGTATATTTATCATTTAAGAGTTGCGCCCATAAATAATAACGTACTTCAGACCCATTGCACATTTGAGGATAACCCTAGTGGTACCTTGGTTTTTTTTTATTCAAAGTAAAGTGTTATAATCATATTTTTGCTTTTAAATTAATATTGTGCACGTTATATCCGCTTCTCGGCATCAAATCTCACTTCTGTAGGTTTGCTGGTAAGAAATTTCTTTATAGAGATAAGCAGTGCCTGTTGTGTCTTGTTTCTTTTTTGTTTGTATTTTATGTTCTTTAGTGTGTACAATAAATTGTTAAATAAATAAATAAATAAATTTAGAATGAAAAGACGAGAAAAATTATGGCGATATGAAGGGAAAGCTTTCTGCTCTCATACCTGTAACAAACAAGAGTAAAAATTTAATAAAATAATTAATTAAATCAATACTAATAATAATAGAGAATGTACGCTCTCAGTGTAAGAGGAAGCTTGTAATTTGGCATTTGTTGAATACGAGTAGGTATTTATACCTGAACAATTTGTAAATGTTGCTATAAGATGCTATAAGCTCCCCAACCAAAATAAAATGACATAAAATATCTGGCCCAGTGAACGTTTTTTTTTTCTAAGTTATAATTTTATCAGACCGCGGCGGGGGAGGCCTTTGCCCAGCAGTGGGATCTAATAGGCTAGCTTTAATAATAATAATAATATTTTTTAATATCTTGCACCAGCCACAATCCTCAAAAGTGGCAGCTACAATACAATCAATAATACACACGCCCTCTGGTGGTAATGCGCTATAAACTTCCTGCACTAAAATCCAATATGGCGTCGAACGAGTGCTAAGTTGTGCTAAGTATTATGTGGATAAAGTTCTGATTTATGCGAGCAAGAAAGGAGTAACTGAATTTTTAAGTCGTTGGAATTGACGATGTAGCATTGTAATGTGAAAATGATGTCATAGCAATCAATTGTAACAAAAAGAAGAAATTATCAGTGGAAGAAAGTAGGTAAGTAAGTTTCTTACTTGCTGTACTAGAAAAATATAGAATGTGCCAGCTGCTTCTCCTCCCAGGCATGCTGTAGAAGTCAGAAAGAAAAAGATTCGAGGTTTACAGTTCATTGTAACTTAGGATGGACTGACACTATATCGATACACATTTAAATCATAAATTGCTCTCAATATTTGCCAGACCTCGCGAAAACCCCACATTTCACAAAGTGTTTCATGCTCTGCCTACCCTGTAAGGAATAAGGGCGTAACTTTATGTATATAAATATGGAAGAAAGTACACAAATAAATCAAGCCGTTAGTGACCCACGCATAAAAGCAATTTGCAATTAAATAGTTCTAATTTTGTTCAAACAAAAGCTTCAAGTCACTTTAGGAAGTTTAACGCTGAATAACAGAATAACATTTTTCTTTTCGAAGAAAACCGAAGTAAATCATTCATAAGTTTGGAAAACTTGCACGTTATCAGCGTTGCGTAAGCAAAAACGCTCAGTGGATTTTGATAAATGACGTCCACTTGCTACGCTAACTTCACTCAGAAAAAATGTGATTACATGTGTGATTGACAGACTTGGAGTTGATGAAAGAAAGTTAGATTCGAAAAGCAGCATTTTAGCGCCTAATCGAATCAGATCACGCGATAACTGACCAATGACAGGTTGTTATTTTCAACGGCGTTTTAAATTTTGATTCACAATTGGGGCAAACTTATTCAGCCAGTAAAATGTTGCATTTCGGAAAGCTTTGCAAAATATAACGCAAAAGGCTCCCTTAAAACCCCTCTTCTAAACAAATTTGTAGAGGCGGTCTGTGTGTTCCCTAGTAAAAGAGTAAAAGGGAAACTCATTATTCTAGACGCTGTTTCCAAACATCGGATTGGAATATGCTAATAAGGATCCTGAAACTAGGTAGAATTTTTAGCCCCTACGTCTAAACTTGCGCCAGACTATGTACCTAATTTGAATTTCATTGGATTTCAGAGCCATTTAATCCTACCACTAGAAAACGAACAACGTTTCATTAAATAGTAAGGAGACTGCAAAATTGGAAACACTCGGGCAGAAAAAGCGCATTAAAAATGCGAGTAGTTTTTGCTCTTAGTCTAGATTTTCCTCTACTGTGACAACATTTTAAGAACACGTTTAGTGCAGAGTTTTAATGAATCTAAAAACTTTTAATTGGTGTTTTCAAAATTGGTATCTATGAAAAAAGCTTGTTCTATTCGTCGACACTATTTATTTAAGATGACTAGTCTGTTTTTGTTATTTAAGATGACTAGTGTGTTTGGATTTATAGGTCAACATAATTCCGGGAAGAATAGTTTTTGTATATCCGAAGCTGACACAGCTTCGATTACTTACATGGCTCTGCCATTATCTTTTATATAGTTGAATTCCTAAGGAAAACGATTCCATGATTTTATTTAATCAATAGGTTGATTCACCATACAATGTTTCTACTTAGTTTAACTATAAATGTATATCTCAAGGTATGTATAGGTATTATTATCAGCAAGTTTTTTTTTTTTAGTTCCGAACATCTGTACCTGATACGGTATCCTTTTATGAAACCTATCAAAATAACGACTTTAACTGACTTCAGAGAAAGGTAACCCTTTGACAGAGGAGGAAGTTATACAGCCTTCTCGAGACATTCAATCGTTTTGCTCTTCAAAGGGCCCTTTACCGACTGAAAAGGGTTTATTATTGATAATTATCCGCTGGAGGGTGGTAACATAAATAGGGTTCCAATGAAACTTTGGAGGAATAACTAATGAACGCCCCGTATAATCGAGTAGAAAGACACAGTTTAAAATTTCTTGTAGTCAAAGTGACTTAAGTTTTGTAGTATTTCTTTGACACAGAGATAAAACCAAGATTTATTTTATTTATTCGAGGAATCCACACATTTTGTGCCAACCCAATTTTACTTCGTCGTGTCGACTGCTAACAATCATAGTATTTTCGCCCAGTGTTGTGCAACATTGATTGCGTTGGCGTTTATGCCTGCTGTAGATCCTGAAACGTGCATGAGCTAGGACATTTGGGGCAGGACAGGAGATGACTGCCATTGTCTGCATCGCGCCATCACACTTGATCACGCTTGACCAATTGGGCAAAATGTTCTTTATTCTCGAAAATGCATTTTGTTACAAAAACAAAACGGATAAGTGCTCTTTCCAATACAGCGCTCTATTTGGAAGGAATCAATAGAACACAACAGGATAAAGAGAAACGAATTTGCTTTTAAAAATACCCTCGCTCGAAATGGGAAATAAGAGAGATAAAACCATTATTGGTCCGTGCCACTAATGTTGCAAACCTTTCTCTCATTTCGGATTCTACACAATAAACATAATGCATTTTGGCTGGCGCGCCCGCCGTCAGTGTTGCCACTTGCCAGCTTAGTGGTTAAGAAAATTACCCGACATTGGGCGCTTTTCCACTAGACGGCACGGCACCGGCAACGGCGACGGCACGGTACCGTCGACGGTATCGTGGAAGAGATAATGAATGAAAATCAATGAAATTATATGACACGCTTTTCCACTTGCCGGCACGGCATGTCGTCGATTCCCATAGGTATTGTCACATGATCGTCGCCGTGCCGTCGCCGTCCCGGTGCCGTGCCGTCTAGTGGAAAAGCGCCCATTGTGCTATACTTGATCCCCAGATTGTATCCTAGTTCAGCTGAAGTAATGGGCTATTACTTTAATTTTATCTCCGATCTGAACGTGAATAAATTTCGCCCAATTTAGCTCTTTCGGGACGTGTGTTCTCGTCGTCTTTTAGTCAAATCAACTCCCTCCGTATGGTCTAGTGGTCTGAGCCATGGGCTGGTTTTTAAACAGTGCGACTGCCATCTGACCTATACAACCCAAAAGGGAAACCAGACCCAATCCTAGATTAGGTTACACACAACCTTTGATTTCTTCGTAGATGTGTAGGTTTCCTCACGATGTTTTCCTTCACCGTAAAAGCGCCGAATAAACGTACATATAAAATTTGGAAACCGAAAAACACTTTGATACGTAGTGGGATTCGAACCACGACCGCACAGAAGGCCGCAGCTCTATCTACTACACCATCCGGGCCTTTTCTTTAACATTAAACTTCATAATTTTCTTTTCACGCATCCAGTAAGCCTTGTCAGTTCGAGGTTATTCAGTAATTCGTCTCCAATGACTTGCTTTTTACGAAAGTTAGTCGGTTTTTTTATCATTTAGTAATTTGATGTAGGTACCTTCACTACAGGGTTGAAAATGTAATATTCAAAGGGGAGTCACTTGCAATAAAGTGACTTGCAAAGTTCTACTAAATTAAATATGAAATTGGGTGATTCCTTACACTACAGTACCTATAGGTATTTTTCTTTAATTAATTGTTGTTTCTTAGGCTCGTATTTATAAAGCGATCTCAAGATTGAGAGCAATATTAAGTATGAATTTGACAGACCGTTTTGTACTGAAATGACATTTTTGATACGAACTCAAACTCGCTGTCACTCTTGAGAGCTGATTATAAATACGGGCCTTAATGCTTGGTTACGATGCGAAAACAAAGAACAATAAATAGGTACCCTACCCTTCTCACTTACACTTTACGTTTTCTACTTATACAAAAAAAGATTTCTTGATTATTAATAATAATAAGCTATGCAATGTTAAGTTGCGTCGCTGAGCCAGCGTAGTAGTGGTAAATGTTAAGTATTTATACACACATTTTATAATTATTATTTTTTTAAACAGACAATCTGTGATAAAATACTGGAACAGTTTGATTGAAATGAAGCCTTCATTTGTTTTTTTTTTTAATAAACTCTCGAATGCCTGCTGGGGCTGCTGGGTAGAATATCTCATCAATCAAGCTCAAAATAAGGCCTAGGCGGTCTCAGGGGAATCTAGTGATTAATTAAATACTTAATCACTTCCTAGCGATAAAAACAAT
This sequence comes from Scrobipalpa atriplicella, assembly GCA_029255725.1. Taxonomy (NCBI): domain Eukaryota; kingdom Metazoa; phylum Arthropoda; class Insecta; order Lepidoptera; family Gelechiidae; genus Scrobipalpa; species Scrobipalpa atriplicella. Next base: position 43,400 of record JARACY010002008.1, read on the forward strand.
TAATGATAGATTTAAAAAAAAAAACAAATGAAGGCTTCATTTCAATCAAACTGTTCCAGTATTTTTATCACAGATTGTCTGTTTAAAAAAATAATAATTATAAAATGTGTGTATAAATACTTAACATTTACCACTACTACGCTGGCTCAGCGACGCAACTTAACATTGCATAGCCTTATTATTATTAATAATCAAGAAATCTTTTTTTGTATAAGTAGAAAACGTAAAGTGTAAGTGAGAAGGGTAGGGTACCTATTTATTGTTCTTTGTTTTCGCATCGTAACCAAGCATTAAGGCCCGTATTTATAATCAGCTCTCAAGAGTGACAGCGAGTTTGAGTTCGTATCAAAAATGTCATTTCAGTACAAAACGGTCTGTCAAATTCATACTTAATATTGCTCTCAATCTTGAGATCGCTTTATAAATACGAGCCTAAGAAACAACAATTAATTAAAGAAAAATACCTATAGGTACTGTAGTGTAAGGAATCACCCAATTTCATATTTAATTTAGTAGAACTTTGCAAGTCACTTTATTGCAAGTGACTCCCCTTTGAATATTACATTTTCAACCCTGTAGTGAAGGTACCTACATCAAATTACTAAATGATAAAAAAACCGACTAACTTTCGTAAAAAGCAAGTCATTGGAGACGAATTACTGAATAACCTCGAACTGACAAGGCTTACTGGATGCGTGAAAAGAAAATTATGAAGTTTAATGTTAAAGAAAAGGCCCGGATGGTGTAGTAGATAGAGCTGCGGCCTTCTGTGCGGTCGTGGTTCGAATCCCACTACGTATCAAAGTGTTTTTCGGTTTCCAAATTTTATATGTACGTTTATTCGGCGCTTTTACGGTGAAGGAAAACATCGTGAGGAAACCTACACATCTACGAAGAAATCAAAGGTTGTGTGTAACCTAATCTAGGATTGGGTCTGGTTTCCCTTTTGGGTTGTATAGGTCAGATGGCAGTCGCACTGTTTAAAAACCAGCCCATGGCTCAGACCACTAGACCATACGGAGGGAGTTGATTTGACTAAAAGACGACGAGAACACACGTCCCGAAAGAGCTAAATTGGGCGAAATTTATTCACGTTCAGATCGGAGATAAAATTAAAGTAATAGCCCATTACTTCAGCTGAACTAGGATACAATCTGGGGATCAAGTATAGCACAATGGGCGCTTTTCCACTAGACGGCACGGCACCGGGACGGCGACGGCACGGCGACGATCATGTGACAATACCTATGGGAATCGACGACATGCCGTGCCGGCAAGTGGAAAAGCGTGTCATATAATTTCATTGATTTTCATTCATTATCTCTTCCACGATACCGTCGACGGTACCGTGCCGTCGCCGTTGCCGGTGCCGTGCCGTCTAGTGGAAAAGCGCCCAATGTCGGGTAATTTTCTTAACCACTAAGCTGGCAAGTGGCAACACTGACGGCGGGCGCGCCAGCCAAAATGCATTATGTTTATTGTGTAGAATCCGAAATGAGAGAAAGGTTTTGCAACATTAGTGGCACGGACCAATAATGGTTTTATCTCTCTTATTTCCCATTTCGAGCGAGGGTATTTTTAAAAGCAAATTCGTTTCTCTTTATCCTGTTGTGTTCTATTGATTCCTTCCAAATAGAGCGCTGTATTGGAAAGAGCACTTATCCGTTTTGTTTTTGTAACAAAATGCATTTTCGAGAATAAAGAACATTTTGCCCAATTGGTCAAGCGTGATCAAGTGTGATGGCGCGATGCAGACAATGGCAGTCATCTCCTGTCCTGCCCCAAATGTCCTAGCTCATGCACGTTTCAGGATCTACAGCAGGCATAAACGCCAACGCAATCAATGTTGCACAACACTGGGCGAAAATACTATGATTGTTAGCAGTCGACACGACGAAGTAAAATTGGGTTGGCACAAAATGTGTGGATTCCTCGAATAAATAAAATAAATCTTGGTTTTATCTCTGTGTCAAAGAAATACTACAAAACTTAAGTCACTTTGACTACAAGAAATTTTAAACTGTGTCTTTCTACTCGATTATACGGGGCGTTCATTAGTTATTCCTCCAAAGTTTCATTGGAACCCTATTTATGTTACCACCCTCCAGCGGATAATTATCAATAATAAACCCTTTTCAGTCGGTAAAGGGCCCTTTGAAGAGCAAAACGATTGAATGTCTCGAGAAGGCTGTATAACTTCCTCCTCTGTCAAAGGGTTACCTTTCTCTGAAGTCAGTTAAAGTCGTTATTTTGATAGGTTTCATAAAAGGATACCGTATCAGGTACAGATGTTCGGAACTAAAAAAAAAAAACTTGCTGATAATAATACCTATACATACCTTGAGATATACATTTATAGTTAAACTAAGTAGAAACATTGTATGGTGAATCAACCTATTGATTAAATAAAATCATGGAATCGTTTTCCTTAGGAATTCAACTATATAAAAGATAATGGCAGAGCCATGTAAGTAATCGAAGCTGTGTCAGCTTCGGATATACAAAAACTATTCTTCCCGGAATTATGTTGACCTATAAATCCAAACACACTAGTCATCTTAAATAACAAAAACAGACTAGTCATCTTAAATAAATAGTGTCGACGAATAGAACAAGCTTTTTTCATAGATACCAATTTTGAAAACACCAATTAAAAGTTTTTAGATTCATTAAAACTCTGCACTAAACGTGTTCTTAAAATGTTGTCACAGTAGAGGAAAATCTAGACTAAGAGCAAAAACTACTCGCATTTTTAATGCGCTTTTTCTGCCCGAGTGTTTCCAATTTTGCAGTCTCCTTACTATTTAATGAAACGTTGTTCGTTTTCTAGTGGTAGGATTAAATGGCTCTGAAATCCAATGAAATTCAAATTAGGTACATAGTCTGGCGCAAGTTTAGACGTAGGGGCTAAAAATTCTACCTAGTTTCAGGATCCTTATTAGCATATTCCAATCCGATGTTTGGAAACAGCGTCTAGAATAATGAGTTTCCCTTTTACTCTTTTACTAGGGAACACACAGACCGCCTCTACAAATTTGTTTAGAAGAGGGGTTTTAAGGGAGCCTTTTGCGTTATATTTTGCAAAGCTTTCCGAAATGCAACATTTTACTGGCTGAATAAGTTTGCCCCAATTGTGAATCAAAATTTAAAACGCCGTTGAAAATAACAACCTGTCATTGGTCAGTTATCGCGTGATCTGATTCGATTAGGCGCTAAAATGCTGCTTTTCGAATCTAACTTTCTTTCATCAACTCCAAGTCTGTCAATCACACATGTAATCACATTTTTTCTGAGTGAAGTTAGCGTAGCAAGTGGACGTCATTTATCAAAATCCACTGAGCGTTTTTGCTTACGCAACGCTGATAACGTGCAAGTTTTCCAAACTTATGAATGATTTACTTCGGTTTTCTTCGAAAAGAAAAATGTTATTCTGTTATTCAGCGTTAAACTTCCTAAAGTGACTTGAAGCTTTTGTTTGAACAAAATTAGAACTATTTAATTGCAAATTGCTTTTATGCGTGGGTCACTAACGGCTTGATTTATTTGTGTACTTTCTTCCATATTTATATACATAAAGTTACGCCCTTATTCCTTACAGGGTAGGCAGAGCATGAAACACTTTGTGAAATGTGGGGTTTTCGCGAGGTCTGGCAAATATTGAGAGCAATTTATGATTTAAATGTGTATCGATATAGTGTCAGTCCATCCTAAGTTACAATGAACTGTAAACCTCGAATCTTTTTCTTTCTGACTTCTACAGCATGCCTGGGAGGAGAAGCAGCTGGCACATTCTATATTTTTCTAGTACAGCAAGTAAGAAACTTACTTACCTACTTTCTTCCACTGATAATTTCTTCTTTTTGTTACAATTGATTGCTATGACATCATTTTCACATTACAATGCTACATCGTCAATTCCAACGACTTAAAAATTCAGTTACTCCTTTCTTGCTCGCATAAATCAGAACTTTATCCACATAATACTTAGCACAACTTAGCACTCGTTCGACGCCATATTGGATTTTAGTGCAGGAAGTTTATAGCGCATTACCACCAGAGGGCGTGTGTATTATTGATTGTATTGTAGCTGCCACTTTTGAGGATTGTGGCTGGTGCAAGATATTAAAAAATATTATTATTATTATTAAAGCTAGCCTATTAGATCCCACTGCTGGGCAAAGGCCTCCCCCGCCGCGGTCTGATAAAATTATAACTTAGAAAAAAAAAAACGTTCACTGGGCCAGATATTTTATGTCATTTTATTTTGGTTGGGGAGCTTATAGCATCTTATAGCAACATTTACAAATTGTTCAGGTATAAATACCTACTCGTATTCAACAAATGCCAAATTACAAGCTTCCTCTTACACTGAGAGCGTACATTCTCTATTATTATTAGTATTGATTTAATTAATTATTTTATTAAATTTTTACTCTTGTTTGTTACAGGTATGAGAGCAGAAAGCTTTCCCTTCATATCGCCATAATTTTTCTCGTCTTTTCATTCTAAATTTATTTATTTATTTATTTAACAATTTATTGTACACACTAAAGAACATAAAATACAAACAAAAAAGAAACAAGACACAACAGGCACTGCTTATCTCTATAAAGAAATTTCTTACCAGCAAACCTACAGAAGTGAGATTTGATGCCGAGAAGCGGATATAACGTGCACAATATTAATTTAAAAGCAAAAATATGATTATAACACTTTACTTTGAATAAAAAAAAACCAAGGTACCACTAGGGTTATCCTCAAATGTGCAATGGGTCTGAAGTACGTTATTATTTATGGGCGCAACTCTTAAATGATAAATATACATAAAAATCCAAGTTATCAATGGTATCGATTTATAAGCGCACAAAATCACTAAATCTTGACCTAAATTGGTCACCGTTTTCTTCTGAT